>JADMLL010000010.1:5454512-5466455 GCA_016920875.1 Columbicola columbae
ATGCATCTCTCCACGGACTCACTCCGGGTTAATGTGGCCAAATCTCTGATCTTCGGCCAAAACAAGAATTATTTCGAGGGCGGAGGAAGAGGAGGAGGAGGAGGAGAAGCAGACGACAGTTGTCGTCACGCCAACAAAAATTTATCCCCCGAGGGCGGAAATTTTTATTTCGGTCAAGTCCCGTTCATGAAATTGCTCTTCGTTCACACTCCTCTCTCCACTGTCCTCTCTGTTCATTCCTCGACGCCATTTTGACTCAGATGGACACCTTAATTTTCTTCTTTTTTTGGTATTGATTCTTCATTGAACAGGTTCTACTGGACTGTTTGAATAATTTTTTTTTACAAAATTCGCGTAAAAATTTTAATTATAAGGTTTCGAATCACGAACCGAAGTAGCTGGAAGCTCTTTTTGGTGTGTGTGTTTGTGTTTGTGTCTTGTTGTCTTCCATGTGTCATGTACGAGATGAGAACACGGCCCTGAATAATTTTCGCATTAAAAACGAGGGCCAAGGATTCGAAAGAGTGAGTACCCTACACGTTGGGTCAGAGCGTGGATATGAACAAGACGAGGTCATGTATATGAAGAAGTCTTTTGCATTTCGGCTCTTTCTAAAGAGAACACGTTTGACGCGAGATAAGGTGACTGACTCCCAGTCGAAATTAACCAAAATCCGAGTTCACTGACCGTCGTCTTTGTTTACCGCCCCTCCCACACCACCGTGTACCTACCCCCATTCTCTCAACTCACAAGATGAATAATGACCAGCAAACAGGAAGGAAAGTGTAAAAGACGTTATTAGAGCAGTGATAACATCTATTGACCCGTGAGGAACCAGACCCGATGAATCATAACCAAAGAAGGAACTGCCAGGACAGAGGAGAATGCCACGCTCAGGTTTCGTTGGCTCCCTGGCATTGACCCAAC
The DNA here is from genome assembly GCA_016920875.1 of Columbicola columbae. Taxonomy (NCBI): domain Eukaryota; kingdom Metazoa; phylum Arthropoda; class Insecta; order Psocodea; family Philopteridae; genus Columbicola; species Columbicola columbae. The sequence goes on from JADMLL010000010.1 coordinate 5,455,440, forward strand.
AACCCGAAAATTAATTAGCCATTAGTTTAAATTATTATACATAAGTTTCGCGTGAGTTTCTTTGTCTTGAAGGCGGCGGTGGGTCACTTCTAACGTCATTCATCCTGTCACGATCGATAATTTTCATTCGAGTTGGGGTAGTTGGGTTCATTAAGGGAACAAAAGGTTTTTCCTGTCGAGGAGTAATTGAATTGTCACAACAGTGTCATTAGTTCGGTATATTAATCAAAAGTCACGAGGAAACTTTTTTTGTTCGCAGCAAGAGAAATTGGTCTGTTGAGACCAGTACAAAAGAAAATGACAGACTATCCCGTTTTAATGAGGTTAATTTAAGAAGACTGTCGTCTCTGCAGGTTTCCCCATCAGCAAGGCAGATGGTTCACTAACATCCTTTCATGACTTCTTTTCTCTTCCAGATAAACTTTATGTTTCTAGATGATTGATTAGAGTTGAATTATCCAGCCCAACCCAGACTAATCAAGTCGACTATTCCTTTCGTCATCTTCATTTCAAGCATCTAGAAGGGCCCATGTTGTCTGTAAGGGACCATTTGGGCTGATCCTCTTCCTTTTTGGTCCGTTCGTTTCCTCTATTCTTCCTTTCTCTTTCACGTTCATATGTTCATCTTTTGTAAGTTAGATGTGTGCAATAATTATGAAATGAAATTCACCCACAAGTGTGCAGTATTTATGAAATGAGATCCTCCTCAAAGTGTGCCATATTTATGAAATGAAATTCTCTGACAAGTGTGCAGTACTTATCATTTCTCCTAAAAGTGTGCAGTAATTATGAAGTGAGATCCTCCTAAGAGTGTGCAATATTTTTGAAATAAAATTATCTCACAAGTGTGCAATATTTTTGAAATAGAATTTCTCACGAGTGTAATATTTTGAAATGAAATTCCTTCCACAAGTGTGCAGTATTTATGAAATTAAATCCTCCTGCTAGTGTGCAGTAATTATGAAACGAATTTCTCCTAAAAGTGTGCAGTAATTATGAAATTAGATTCACCTTAAAATGTGCAGTATTTACGAAATGAATTTCTCCTAAAAGTGTACAGTAATTATGAAGAAATCCTCCTTCTAGAATATTGAGTAATATTTTGAAATAAAATTCTCCACCTAGTGTGCAGTATTTATGTTGATGAATTTCTTCCTTAAAGTGTGCAATATTTATGAAATAAAATTATCTCACAAGTGTGCAGTATTTATGAAACGAAATTCTTCAAAAAGTGTGCAGAAAAGTGGTAGTGGTCCAAGACAGGATCTTTAAATACTACTCCTCCCACAAATCTAGTATAAATATTATTATTCATATAAACACTTATTGGTGGACAGGAATAATCTATCCGAGTGTCAGTGAACGGACTATATTATATTATATACTGAGGCGTTGGCGCAAAAACCTCAAAACATACATCTCAATGACACAAGTATTAAGATGACAAATCTGTTTTATCTCTTATAAGGACATGTCGTTAAGGTGATATCCAAAAAAAGGAAAAATCCCGGCGAAATGACAATTCGACACACAACACAGATAGATAATTTCATTAGATAGATAGATAGAGAAAAAGTTAATTAGTCAAAGGAATCATTTATTAAATACGACTATAAATAACCGTTAAAGACAAGACTTTTCTAATTTTTCTCCCAATAAAAAGTTATCGCTAACGACAACCTGTCCGCCTAACGCCTCAAATTTCTCTATATACGAATAATAACAAAATTGAAATGAAGGAGAGTCTATGAGCGGATAACGAGAAGATCAGTCTTCTTACGATTCCTTTTCTCACCTTACCTAACACACGGATAATTTTTCTTTTTCGACTTTTTATCTATATATGGAGATAATTCGTTTCTTTTGAGGTTCGACGTAAATTGATTTTGTTTCTTTTTTTCTCGACAGATTCTGTCCGAGATTTTTAGGTAAAAAGTAAACTGGAGCCAAATTCTAATATTAATATGATAATGATATCGGCTGTTAACAAAACTTGCTTTTGTTTGTTGATAAGCGGAGGATTTCATTTTTAATTTTTTGATTTTCCTTCTCTCTCTTTCGCCCCTCACTCCTCCTCTTCCTCCTGACCATGTTCTTATCATAAAACATGCACGCTTTGAGCATGGCTCCTTTTCAGAATTGATGCACAATTTTGAGAGATGTTGACTTTCATACATAACAACGTTCATGAAGATTTCAATTCTATAAGTATTACACACTAGTAGGAGTATTTTGTTTCAGAAATTCTGCACACTAATAAGATGATAAGTACTGCACACTTGTGAGACAATTTCGTTTCATAAATACTGCAAACTAGCAGGAGGGTTTCGTTTCATAAATACTGCACACTCGTAGGAGGATCTCATTTCAGAAATACTGCACACTCGTAGCAGGATCTTATTTCATTAATTCTGCACACTAGTAGCAGAAATTCATTTCATAAATACTGCACACTAGCAGAAGAAATTCATTTAAAATACTACTCGTAGGAGGATCTCATGTCATAAATACTGCACACTAGTACGATGATAAGTACTGCACACTTGTGAGACAGTTTCGTTTCATAAATACTGCACACTTGTGAGAGAATTTCATTTCATAAATATTGCACACTAGCAGAAGAAATTCATTTCAGAAATACTGCACACTCGAAGGAGGATCTCATGTCATAAATACTGCACACTAGTACGATGATAAGTACTGCACACTTGTGAGACAATTTCGTTTTATAAATACTGCACACTAGCAGGAGGATCTTATTTCAGAAATAGTGCACACTAGTAAAAATATTTCATTTCAGGAATACTCCACACTAGCAGGAAGGTTTCTTCATAAATACTGCACACTTGTGAGATAATTTCATGTCATACATACTGCACAATACTGTACGAGACCTCTTTCGAAAGCTCGAGATCTTATGAAAGCTCATCTCATATGATAGTAATTAAAACAAAATCTTCCAACAGCTTTACTTACAACCATTAGCCAATACAAAACGCTGCCAACAGAACTAAACCATTCACACAAAGACAACAACCAGTCATATTGACACACACAACAGAGAATAAAAATAAATATTAATCGAGCCAAATTGACTCAGGTTTCATAAATCTACTGTAACAAAGAGAGAGATTTTCCTTCCACTGGCGACACAAACACAAAGAACCATTTCCAAATAAAATATCTGAGACGATAATTCTGCTCATTTTATCTAGAGAAAGGAAGTGGAAACAAAAGTGAATAGTGTAGATAATAAAGGAAACAAATGTGGAAGGGAGGGAGGACTACGCGTTAAACTACCTTCAAGTCGTGTAAAAATGAAACCATCAAGAAACACATAAACGTAAAAGAAATAAAGGAAACCGAGAGAGAGACACGTGTAAAGCACATCTTCCATTCGGTTTCCATACATTAAAACAAAACCCATGGACCCGACTCATCAATACTTATCTCCCTGTCAAAATTGAGAGTTTCGAACATGATTAATATTTTATTTTCGAGTTAGACTTCTAGAAGCAAAGCTCTTGAGAGAGAGAGAGAGATTCGAATAGAAACGGTTGAAAAGTTTCCCACTAAAATCCCTCAGGAAGGGGAAACTCAAGAGAAGGAATTGAGAGTCATTAAAGGATGAAAAACCTCCAAATTCGACTTAAACGAAGACGACGAATAATCAATCAAGTTTCTCTTAACCGTAGCAAAGACCTGACAGTGTCGATTGGTAAAACTTTCCCAGTCTTTAGTGCTTTCATTCTTAATTCACGTCACAAGAGAGGTTACGTCAGAAGAAATTCCGAGCTTTCAACAGCCGTTCGTGCTCTTTCCAACAGCCCTCTAGCTGTCTTTCACAACGCTTATGGGTTACTAAAGCTCAAGTGCATTCAACCACAGCTACATAAATTCATTTCAAAAATATTGCACACCAAAGAATTAATTTACTTAAAAGCTTTTTTTTTGGTATTTCAGGATGGCTCGGCGCGCTGTCGACGGCAGTCGCTCTTCTTCTTTCACCCATCACCATCGCCTTCTGCCGGAGGAAATCAACACGAGTGACGGCTGTCGTCGGAGGGCTCATCACTGCCTTGGGGTGCCTTTTCACATCGTTTGCTTCTCAATTCCATCAGTTGTTCTTTAGCTACGGCACTGTTATAGGTAGGACTTCATTTTCTTTATTTCAGAGTTGTTTGAGGACAACATCCTGTTGACAAATGAAATTTCTTTGTTTTCCTGTTTTCGACACCCCCGAAATTCTGTTAATTTTGTTAATTGCTGTCTGAATAATTTTCCCCCGTCAGGGCCTAATAACATCAAACAAATTAAATTTCAAGATGGCGGATTTAATTAAATCTAAATTTCATCTCCTTCCAGGTGTTGGAGTCAGCTTGACAAGAGACTGTTCCACCCTGATGGTCGCGCAGTATTTCAAAAGAAGGCGAGAGTTAGTCGAAATATTTATCGTTTCCGGGAGTGGCCTTGGGATTTCCATCATGTCCGCCTGCATCCAAGGAGCTATTAAGTAAGTAACACAAACAATCCTTGAGAGCTTTCTAATTTCCCCCAAAAAGGGAGAAGATTAAGACACTCCAGACAAAAGCACGATTTAAACAAATAAGCGAAGGATGGAAGTGAAGTCTCGAATGACGAATCCAATCTACCACATGAATAGAACGATGACGTCACACTGACAAGACACACAACACAAAAACCGAAGACAAGTGAGATAGGAAAGTTGAAAAGACTCGTGATTATGATAATTGATTCTCGGAAATGGGAAACAATTGAGAGAGCCGGACCGCCATCACTCAGAGCACTCGCACACTCACTCAGGGTGTTAATTGGTAAAAATCGCACAAAAAAAGACTTAATTAAGTTAAAAAGGTCGCGTTCACGAAGTGAGTTTCATTACATTTCTTCTTCATTACTAACTTATCATTATAATTTATATCTTTTCTCTTCCGCTCATAAAAATGGACCACCTCCTCCTCTTCTTCTTCTTCTTTTGGTTCCTTAATCTTTGAGTTATTTTCATTCTTGGCTCCAAAATATTTTATTCGAGTGGCAAGGATCCAAAATTGATTTTTGAATATTTGCGGCCCTCATTTCTACTTCTAATAGCTGATCAATCATTTAGAGTGTTCTGCGATGTTTCTTCCTCTCTCCATACAGTCCGCCATCTTGCCAAAAGTGAGGGGTTCATGTTTTTGTTTTGTTTTTAAGTTTTTTGTTCTAGTTTTTGGTCTTCTGTTGAAGAGAAGACAAATTTTTGTCTGTTTGTCCTCTTCAGTTTTTGTTTTATTCAATTTCCAACCCCTTTCGGGAGGAAGATGGTGAGACAGAAATTTGGGTTGTTAAAGCCGACCATTCTGTCATCTCCTTGTGTCTCTTCATCTTCTCTGTCTCTGTCTCTCTCTCGTCGTGGAAAAAAAGGCAAAAAATCGGTTAAATAAATCAAAACGTAAAAATTTTTTTTGTCTCCAGTCAGTTTGTCGTTTAGCCTTTTCGAAAAATTGTGGGAGAACACATGCAAACGATTCCAGGAGATCAGATGAATGGCTGTACAAGATAGAAGAGGAGAGGGAGAGAAATGGCGACCACAACAAGGACAGAGAGAGAGAGAAGGAAAAATATATTTCATTTCGGATTTAATAATCAGACTTACAACTCAAATTTCTGTAATCCTTTTTCCTGGAGAAAATGGAGGAAGAGAAGAGAGAGAGAAGGAGGAAATGAAATCATTCGGTCTCGGTTTTCCTCTCCTTCAATTTCGGGGGAAAAAATTGACAATAACCATGTGTGCAAAAACAAATGGAGCTTCTGGTTTTCCCGGGAATTTGAGAGATTTATCTCTATTTCCTCCTCCTCCCTTGACCTTTGTCCTCCATTTTTATGGTAGATTCGACTTGGTAGAAAAAGGATGTAGAGAGAGAGTTAGGCCACCTGAATCCAATAAATCTGTTGTGTGAGGTATTAAGCGAACCGCACCTACAAACCTACAGACTCGCATTACCTAGTAAATAGATTCTTTACAAAACTGTGCAGTATTTTTGAAATAAACGTCGGAGGGGTTAAGTTCCTGACTTGAACGCAATGATCGCGAGTTCGAATCCTCCTCCCGCATCCTGTTATACCCAAAAAAAAGGATGAAAAACGGGATCAAAACCACCACCACATTTTTTAAACAAACGTTCCGAAAACTGTGCACTATTTATGAAATGACTTCATCGTTAAATAGTTAAGAATAAAAAAATAGTTTGGTTTATAGTTTTTAGTTGAGTTTCAATCCCGTTTTCCACCATTTTGGGGTATAACAGGATACGGGAGGAGGATTTGAACTCGCGACTATAAATTCTTAGTCCGGCACTGAAACCACTACACTACAGACCTCCCCTAAGTATCAACAGATAATTATTCTGCTGTATTATCAATGAATACAAGCGTAATGTGCATTATTTTTGAGAAGAGTTTCACAGAACTTTTTATCATTCAGAATCGTTTACTAAATTAAATTCGTCTTAGCGTGTGGATTATTCATGAGAGAAACCCTACCTAGTGTGCATTACTTTTGAAATGACACACAGTTATAACTCTTTCGTCTAAACGCCTTACCGACAAAGGAAATCTTTGATTCGAAAAAAAATTTGAAAGTCAAATTGGTTCGCTCAGAAGAAAATTTGGTTACAAACAACATCTGCAAGTCTCCAACCTGATGTTAATATGCTTCTTGAGGGAAAACAAAAAAATTTGAAAATTTTCGATTTTGTGAACCGGAAAGAAACCCCCTACTCCCCAAGGAAAAAGAAAAAAAATTTGAATAAATAAAAGAAAAATTTTGAAATAAAGTTGAAAGAGTTAACACATGACCGGAATAACAAAATTTGAGATGCTGCCAGATGTTTCGAGGTGTTTTCCGTTTCGGTTTTGACTTTTCCCGAATTTTCCCGACCGTTACACCAATTCTGAACCAGGTTTGCCAACTTATAAACATCTTTCATGAGTTACTATACTATATACCCTATCTCACTCCATACAGATCAATAACCCCAACTGTTCCCGTCCGACATGTTTGAATTACGCGCTTAAAATTGTGGCGCGAATCTTTAGTCACCGCTTTCTGAAATTGGCGGATTCTGCCTTTGGATTGTCAGTATTGTAACTATCGATTATGGTAAATTAAGAGGATCTTTGATTGATTCCACGAGTTGGGTTATAGAATATTAGTGTTCCACAAGTGTGTGGGTCCAAATTCAGGCTCAGAACGTTAGAACCTACGAACTGTCGGTACGAGTTGGGTTACCGAATATTAGTGTTCCGCGAGTGTGTAGGTTCAAATTCAGGTTTTGGAACCTGCGAACTGTCGAACATATCAAGACAATCTGGTTCAAGCTATCCTGACTTACACCCCCATCCATCCTCAGTGTCTTATGGAGAAGTCAGTTGAGTCCAGCTACCGACTAAATCCACGCGTTTACACTAACCACCCACTCTGAGGACCGGAAAGCTTTCCAAACAAATCAGAATTACAGCTGAAAAGTAGCTGAAACATCTAAAAGCTGACATTCTTCACTATATATCGTATGAGTAGAGGGAAAAAAAATTTTTACACAAAACCAAGGATATCGATGTTGCTGACATCGTAGGACAATCTCGTAAAAAATTTTTTTATTTTGCCGAAACGAATTCCCCGAATTTCTGACAATAAAACAAACAATAAATAAGCTCTATATTAAAAATAAATAAATAAATAAAAATAGATGAAGAAAGCAAAATATAAAATGAAAAAGATAATTTGTCAAGAAGGAAAGAAGAAAAAATATTTCACAACGTCAACGAGGTCAAGGGAATTAGTTTCCAGAAATGAAATCGCTGACCAGGAGGAGAGTCGAAGAGGGCGTGGGAATTCATCTGTCACATGACAAACTGCCAACTATTATCTGATGGAGAATTCAAAAATGTTTTTTGATAACTTTCAGCAGACCGGGCGGGGAAAATTATGGTTTCGCTAAGTTAATAATAAAAATTTTTCAGCGCCATCGGTTGGAGATTAGGCTTGCAAGCTGTGACGGGTGTCATATTTATAACTTTCATCCTTGGAACCTTTTACCGATCTGCTTCACTATATCATCCACAAAGGCGGGCCATACTCCACTTGAAAAACCAGAAGAGGAAGATTAAGGATAAGAATAAAGTGGAGGAGAGACCGGCGTTTTTGGACACTACGGCGCTTCGTAGTAAAACTGTTAGGATACTCCTGGCGTCGACTGGCCTCAGCGCTTTTGGCATAAACACTCCTATTTTCTATTTGGTAAGCTTTTCTATTCCCCTCGGATTTGTAGTACACACCCGAACTACATCCAGAATGCAAGAGCCAACTTCAAACAAACTTCCAACACAAAGAGACAGAGCTCTGGACTGTCTCCCGTCAACAGTTATTCTAACAAAACAAAGAAACAAAAAAGTGTGCATTATTTATGAAACCAGTACCTGTTAAAGTGTAGCATTAGCCTTGGAATGAACTGATTGTAGAGAAAAAGGAAATAAAAACAGAGGAAGACAGAAACGAGAAACAAAGACTTTACTCAATAACGTGAGAAGTTCTTAGTACAACTGTGCAATATTTTTGAAATAAACTCTTCAAAACAGTGTGCAAGACTTATGAAAGGCCACTAAGATTGTATTGGATTGCTGTAATAATAAAAACACGATAATTAAGAATAGGTCACACCAAACCCAAACAGACAGACGATTTCTATTAATAAATATAATTATACAAAAAGTATAAAAGCTAGGAAATTGTAGTTTTGTAGTGAAGTTGTAGGGTAAATAAAAATATTAATGAATGGAGACACTCCAGGCCTAAACAGATATTTAGGAATAATATTTATGGGAGTTAGAGTAGAAATCGGTTGGAATCTTTGTAATCACTTCCGGTTTATAACTACAATATTGAGTAGGGTAGATTCTTATAGTATTTATTAATTCATTTTCAGGCACGTCAAGCTGAACAGGAAGGTTTGGGTGAACGAGCCGTTCTTCTACAAGCTTATCTTGGTCTCGCCTGGGTTCTTGGCTGTGCAGCATTTGGTCTAGTCGTAGTACACAACTCAGTTGAATGTAGGATAGCAAGGCAATATTTGTGTCAGGTATGGTATTTCAGGTATCCAAAATCCGAGTCAGTTTATGGTATTAGTGAAAAAAACGCGAGAAACGAAAAATCCAAAAAGATCAAAAAATGAAAAACTTACCACGAAACTTGAGTCAGGTTTTTGATGACGTTTTCAAATTTTCAGGCAGCTGTGTTCATGTGTGGTTTAGCCATTTTGGCTCTGACGGCGGTGCATGGTAACTACCACGGTTACGTCCTCTTTGTCTGGATATACGGGATATTCTGCGGAGGTTATCATTACTCCCTCAAGATGTACACCTACGAGAAAGTGAGAGCTCGAAATTTTGCAAGAACTTGGGGATTCGTGCAATGTTCCCAAGCCATTCCGATCGCATTGGGAGTACCCATTTCAGGTATTTCAAACCCCACACCAATTCAAACTCTCCTCAACCCCTCAGAGAAACTAATCAAAACAAAAATTTTAGGTTACATGAACGAAGGTTGCGGTGGAAAAGCCGGCTACTACTTCAGTTCCACGTGCACGTTAGCAGGAAGCCTGGCTATGTTCCTGATCGACGTACACAGGCGTCGGGATAGCAAGGCACAAACACACAAAGGCGAACGGCCAACGTCATCTTTGCGAATCCGACTCGTGTCCACGTCGTCGACCTTCGATCGGTGCTGAACCTGATCCAGAACCTCAACTAGCCGAGTTACCCGTCGCTGAGCTCATTCCCGGAATGCCCGGAGAAAAACCGGGAACTGACATGCATCTCGGAAGAAGGAATCGCCGATATGGATCTCCCAGATAATTTACTAGATGACTTAGATTATATAGGAATCACCTCATGCAATAAGGTATCGACAACCCGAACCAGAACTATTTTCCTCTTCGACCTTTCTTTTCTGACTCTCATGTTCTCTTTCAGGTTGAAAACTATTTAATGCTCAGCGAATTCGAGAACAACCTGATAGCCGAAACTCCAGTCGTTTTGGACAAACGCGGACGGAGATGGTCACTGGCGAGGCGATCGGAGGATACGCCAGACGAAGGAGGAAGATGGCGGTTGGTTCCACCGAGAAGAACAATAACAGTCATCGACGAAGCTTCCGTTTAGTCAGATCTATTAGAGTTTTAATAACTTATTAACAGAAGAGGTTATTAATTAATAATTCGATTGTTAGTCTTTTGCTAAGGTGATTTTTCTTTTCTATCGACAGTCGCTTTTGTCTATAAATAAATTAAAACCAGCGAATTAGATAAAACTATTTTTGTTAAAAGAGTATAGAGTAATTAATAATTTTGTTACATAAGTTTCTAGAAGTCTGAAGTTTTTAGAAAGTTTTTCTCTCTCTTTAACGAAAACGATATTTTGAAAGCTGTAGCCGATAGGAAGTAGCTTCGATACCCGCCTCCATTTCGATGATAGAAAGCTCAAATTTTCCAGGACCATCCCCCCCCCAAATCCTACACGTCATTCCACAACCATAACTTATGATAATGATGATGATGATGATGATAATCGGAAAACTCGGATAGCACGACAGAGTTAATTAATTGAAACTGATTTGGTCATTTAAGAGGAGTCGTGTCTCGCTCACGGTCATCACTAAATCACTTCTCGTGAGAATTCTTTCCTTCATTTCCCGTTCAGCCATCTTGGAACAGGTTCCTCATTATCATAATTTATACGTCGCGTTTGAAAATTAGCCGGGAAGGAAAGCTCGCGGTTGACTTGATCACCAACATTATTGGATGCCGATTAAAATTCTGTAGTGTTAGTAAAAAGAAGATGAGTTGGAGGAGAGGGAGGGTGATAGCTTAAGAATATCCTCAGGGAGACAGGTTTTTCTAAATTTATTTATCTACTTGGCAGATAATCCGGTGTCGTCTCGCGATTATCTAGTTTAATTAT
>JADMLL010000010.1:5466555-5486867 GCA_016920875.1 Columbicola columbae
ATTTTCCTTTGAAAATGTTAGGTTAACCCTTCGAGTTAGGGGTTGAAAGGATGGGAAGGGTGGTTCCTTCTTTATGTATAAAATGTGAAAGTGAGAGAAATAAAGGCGAACATGTGCCGACCATAAAATTTTCTTTCCTCTTTGCTGAAACCTCTTGAAAATGATTTAATTTTGAAACCGATTTCATCCCCCACCCCTACCCAACCTTTCCCCCGAACCACCAAACCCTTTGTTCCTTTTCTCGAATGGAAACCTCAGAGAACTGAAAAGAGAAAATGGCGACGGTAGGAATCATAGAGGGAACGAAATAAATTTTTTGACTTCTTCAAATTTGGGGTTTGTTTGTCTAAAGGTAGAATTTAGGTCAAATTTGGGGAAAATTTAAATTTTTAAGTCTTCAGTTTCATCAAAACGTGGTTTGTGTACCTGTACCTGGTTTAACTATCATTAAAAGTAAAAATGCGGAGAAAAAGAAGGAACAAGGGAGGATGGTAAGAAGCTTCTGGTTGAAGGCCTTCTCGTAAAAACAACTCGCGTAAAACGAGACCTAACTATAATTCGATATACAAAAGACCAACGTCCACAAATTTAGAAGCAAATACGAAACTAAATCCTCGAGAATGTGTGCAATATTTATGAAATGAATTCCGCATCATTTTTCCAAAAACCACTTCTCCCCCAAACCGGCAATGCTCCTAAAATGATTTGCAGCTAAATTGGTTCGGTATCTAGGGATTCAAAACAGTGTGCAGTAATTATGAAATAAACCTCAAACACAAGTCGACTTGTTTTTGAAAGGAGACTACCATCAAGCTGTGCATTACTTTTGAATGGAATCGTTATCAAAACTTATAACCTTAAATAGGTGGGAAAGTGTGCAGTATTTATGAAATAAAATTTGGCGAAAGTGTTTATGAGATGAATTTGTCGGGGGAGGTGTTGTTGAGAAAAGGCCTTCACCGATTTGTGCATTAGTTTTGAAATAGAGAGGGATTTGGTGGGTTTGATTTTTGTTAGGAAATTTCGAGGTGGCAGTCGAAATGAATTTTTGACAAAAGTAAGCAATAGTGAGCTGTTGTATTGATTAATACTCAGCAACGGATAAAGTGTGCAGCATTTTGAAATGAAATTTGAACAGAAGTGAGCATCATGAAACAAATTCCCCCATCAAAAAGTCTCCCAAAAGGTTTTGGTCTAATGATAACTTAAAACTTCGATTTATGTACACAATATATAATATATACAGTATATATTTGTATATTTATAAGAATAAGGTCGTATGTATTTGGAGGATTTAAAATTTGATAACTCAGTATAGCGCACTTGGCAAATTTTCTTAAATAATTTAGTCTCGAGTCGTTTGATATATTTATTGAAATGATCCCGATATCAATAACAATTAATCAAGCACTGAACGTTCTAGATAATTAATTTTGTTACGTTTCCCCGCCATTTATCTATTTTAGTTATCTAATCCAATCAGAAAAATAACTTTTTTCCAAAAGCTAATTAATTAATTCAGTCACCTAATTAATAATTAAAAACAAAATTTAGTGTCAACACTTATTAAAAACTCACGGCCGATTTTAAATAAATAAATAGGTAGATAATTAATAAGATAAATCGGTAAAGTTAGCGTAACACTAAGACACAGATGAACGAGACACGTGAAGTCGGATCGAGCGGCGTAAACCGGCAGAACGGCGTTCACTGACTGGTTCGCGTACCAAAAATCCCAAAAGCGTTCGCCCTCATATCTTGCGCCCTTATCGCTTCTTCTAATGCTCTTGATCGCCGTCTTTTCATTCTTAATCGCTTTAGTTTTCCGAAGAGAGACTCCTAAGGGGTAGTTGGAGGGTTGAAGGGGTTGTTTTCTTCTGTTCTACCTCTTCTAAACACTGTCTTTTTTGGGGGAGGGTTTTGATGAGATTGCCCTTCCGAACGTTTACGGAATGGGTATCTGTGTTTGTGTTTTATTGGAGGGCTTGTGACGCCGACACGTGTGATTGTTGTTCTTGATTGTCTGCTGCCACGATTTAATTTTAAAAATCAAGTTTCACCGGTTGGATTGTTTGCTTCCGGTCTTCTAGTTCTGTTTATTTATTTATTTACGTCTTATTAATAATTTAGCCTACTGATACCTCGGATTACGAACTTATTCACGTCACCGGCCACGTCTTCATCCACAAATAAATCCAAACACAAACACAACTTCCGGTTGTCTGTTGAAACATTTTCCCGGAAGTCAGCTCAACTTTAGCTTTCTTAGAACGTCTAAAATATCTGGTAGCCATCTTGGATTGTACAACTAGCTCTATCAGTCTTGTCATTTAACTCGAAAAACTGTGCAATATTTATGAAATGAGCTCTTCCTACGTGTTATTACTGCTTACGAAGACGTTTTCTTAATTAAAGTGTGCATTATTTATGGAATGAACTCATCGGAAAAGTTGTAGTGTCTATAAACAAATTATCCAGAAATGTGTGCAGTATTTTTGAAACGGTCACTCTGTAGAAGTGTGCGATTGTTTTGGAAATAAATTTTTGACATAAACGTGTGCATTACTTTTGAAATGTATCCGCCATGAAGGTCTCACGGGTGTTGGTTTTAGTGTATAGCTCTTACAGTTGTTGGTGAGGTCTTGGGCCCTCTTCTTGGTCTCTGTTTCCAGGGGTCAAGGAACGAGGTGTGTCTGAGTGACGTATAGCGTGTAGTCCTTTGGTGGTGTTATGGTTTCTAGTTGACGAAAAGAAAAGTTGAAAGTCATTTTGTAAAGGAACGCGAACCGGGGCATTGTTCTTGAGGAAACAAGTCCAACATGGCTCGGAAGGATCCCTCAGGCTTGGTCGTTGGAATCGGATTCGTGAGACCTTGAACAAGGTCACTTGGATTCTCGTTGGGTCAATCATTTTGAAAATCTTGATTCCATCAGTATAGCAGGGCTCATTTCCCTTATTTCCTGGACGCGGTGTATATATATTATAAGTGACCAATATATAGTATAAATAACGTGAAAGAAGGCAAAGAGATCGCGTGAGGAAAGTGAATTTCTCACTCGAAGCCTAATTGAAAATTCCTGGTGTCAGCTTTAATGACCTTCATTCATTTTCGAGAGGAGAGTTCTCGCGTTTCCGGTTTGATTCATTCACACTTTTCCCTTCGTTAAGTTGGCGACATTGCTCACTCTCATAACCCAGTGGGTGTATGAATAAACTTTTCTTCAGCCCAGATACCAAACGATAACTTAAAACTACCAAGAAACAAATTCTTTCGTCTTTCTAATAGTGTGCATTACTTATGAAAAAGGTCTTGAAGCTTTACTACATAAAAGTGTGCAATATTTTTGAATAAAAATTTCACTAAAATGGGTTTGATAGGTGGCGGGGATGATAGTTTTTGGTTTTTGTTTACCGTAAAGTGTGCAGTACTTTTGAAATAGGCTATCTTATACAGTATCAATACAAATTTATTTGTCTCTTCTATAAACTATATAGTCGGGCATTTTAAACGCTAAACTACAGGCATTCCTTAGTGTAGATAAAATATAGTAATATCTGGGAATAATATTGTTAGGAACTCTTCTAGGCATTATCTATAAATGATTCTTGCTCTAAGTGTGCATTATTTTTGAAAGAAGTCTTCTCTAAACTGTGGTTTGTTTGTTTTGGAATTTATATTTATTACGAAGTGTGCATTATTTATGAATTGGAATCCACTCAAAATGAAATTTCATAAAAGTGGATATCAGTTTTGAAAGAAATTTTTCGCCAAACTGTGCATTACTTTTGAAATAAATCGATGACCATAATGCTTAAGATTTACACGAGGAACTCTTTCTCCAATTGAATCTTACTCTAAGTGTGCATTATTTTTGAAAAACGTCTTTTACCCAAACTCGTTAAATGTTGTTTGTTTCCGAATCAAAGTTTTAATTTGAAGTGTGCATTATTTATGAATTGAAATCTGCTCAGTATATCATGAATGTGGTCATCGGTTATGAAGGAAATCTTCTCTCAAACTGTGCATTACTTTTGAAATAAATTGATGACCATAATGCTTAAGATTTACACGAGGAACTCTTTCTCCAATTGAATCTTGCTCTAAGTGTGCATTATTTTTGAAAGACGTCTTTTATCCAAGCTCGTTAAATTTCGATTCCGTTGTTGTTTGTTTCCGAATCAAAATTCATTTCGAAGTGTGCATTATTTATGAATTGAAATCCGCTCTATATAATATCACGAAAATGGTCATCGGTTATGAAAGAAATCTTCCCTCAAACCGTGCATTACTTTATCACCGACTCAAAAATCTCCACTTTACTCAAACTCTGTGCAGTATTTATGAAATAGCCTTCCTAAAAGTGTGCAATACTTTTGAAATGAGTCGCTGAAGAAAACGTTTTATTGAAACACAACCAACAGCACTGATTACAATCCCACTAACCCATCTCGATATCCTTCTTCACGGTCATGTGTCACACTTAAGACCTCCAAGAACTTAACCCAAAGACATGAGAAATGCCACCGCGTAAAAAAAGTTTAATAGCGCATAAATAAGGTAATTAATTAGCTATAAAAGTTAATTTTTAATGTACCGGAATTTTGTCTCAGAGTCGGACAAGTTGAGTTAAGGAAATCCTTTCATCGTTTCCATAAAGCCAACAATTTAGATAATTTATTTATTTATTTATCTAGTTAGTTAGCTAATGGAATATAAATAAATGTTTCACCCGGTAGGCTAATAATTGTTTAAATACGTCTTTTAAATTTCATTTCCGACTTTTATTTGGATTATTAAAAAATACTTAAACGGAGTTATGTACATGATTACGAGGGAACCGGGTTTACATAAATCGTGAGGTTGGTGCTCTTCGTTTCGGTTTTCCCAGGTTTTCGGAATTTTTTCCTTCGTCTTCTTTTTGGCATAATCGGGATTTGATGAGCTTGAGAGAAGAGGAGTGGTGGTGGTGGTGGTGTGGAGGTGGGGGTGATGACGAAAGATTAGGTTCTGCGGGAATGTTGAGGAAGGTACTCCAAGGTAGTCAGCTATATAGTCGGTGTTGTCTCAACTCCACTGTCGACATTTTGAATTTTTCTGGGTCTTTGTTCTGTCTGTGAGTTCTGTTCCTCATTCTTCTGTCCTCCCAACCGGTTGTTAGTTTTAGTTGGAGGAATGATCACAGACTTTTGCTGACTTTATGACTTAGATTAGCACTCATCCGTTAGTCTGGGTTCATCTTGTTCACTCATCCTCGATTTTCTTGTTCCCGAAGTATTTCATCAAGAGAGCTTATAGATGAGAACATCACCCACAACAAATAATATAATATGTGCACTACTAACACAATATATTTGCCCAAAAAGTGTGCATTACTTTTGAAACGAGCTCTTCTTAAAAATTAGTTTTGTCTTCGTGACAAATTTCCTCCTACAACTGTGCTTTAGTAATTAAATAAAATCTCCTTAAAAGCGTGCAGTATTTATGAAATAATTACTCTCGCGAGTATTTATAGTGTGCATTACTTTTGAAACGAAACAGTTTAAAGCAGAGGTTCCCAATTTTTTTGTGTGTCGTAGACCCTTCGCCATGTTTTTTGGGTTTGGGTACACCCCCAACTACCCTGATGTTTGTAAATTATTCATATTATATTCTTTATATTATGAGATAGTATAATGTTAGTAAATAGGTACTATCTGTGTATATTAATATCCACTATCATGGACCCCAAAATTTTTTTTTCGCTGACGTAGACCTCTTGCAGGTTGTCATAAACCCCTGGGGGTCGATACAGACCATTTTGGGAATCACTGGTTAGAAGGACAAGCATCTGCTATTTACAAAATGAATTGGCCCCAAAAGTGTGCATTACTTTTGAAAGGAGCTCTTATTAAAATTATGTTTTACTTTCACGACAAATTTTCCTTACAACTGTGTCTTAATTATAAAATGAGCTCGCTACGAAAGTGTGTAGTACTTATGAAATGATTACTCTCATGAGTGTTTGTAGTGTGCATTACTTTTGAAACGAACAGTTTAAAGGTTGCTTAACTTTTATGCAATCATCTGCTAGATATGAAGTCTGTATCTTCTGTATGAATGTTACCTTATTTCTTAGAGAATTTTTAAAATAAAAGTGTGCATTACTTTTGAAAGGAGATTTTCTCAAATTAAGTTTTACGTTTCTGACAAAATTTTCTCTGCTTTAGTGCTTAAATAAAATTTCCATAAAAGTGTGCAGTATTTATGAAATGATTTCTCCTAAAAGTATTTACAGTGTGCATTACTTTTGAAACGAACAGGTTTTTTAAAAGCCTTTTGAAACATGAATTCTGTGCGAATGTACACGTTATTTCTTAAAATTTTTAAAATAAAAGTGTGCATTACTTTTGAAATGATACCCGATTCAAAAGTTTCAAATTTTTGGAAAGTCAACACACAAAAGAAAATATTTTCCCCGGATTTCGCAGAGGATTGTCATTGAGATGAATAAAGGAAGACTCTGGCGTTCGCCACGGGAACTAAAACGTTCGGATTTTTAGTTTGTCATCTCGACTGTAGATGGCGAACGTGTTTGCTGTCGCTTTTTTCAATCTTATTCGCCAGATTTTCGTTAAATTTTGCTGGAAATAATTTTTTTTGTTTTACAGAGAAACTGCTGGAAAGATGTTGAAAGCTGACATGAGGAGAACATTTGTAGATTCAGAAGTAACTGGGATGGAACGTCAGCAGACGAATCCGACAGGAGCGTAAGTGACAAAACGAAATTTTTAGTAGTAGTGTCTCTAAACGAGAATTTGGGGTTTGGAGTTATGAAAGTACCACCAAGTAGAAGACTAATTGAGGGAGGATACTAACTGGCTAACGAACATTAAACTAGATAAGTAGACAACACATAGATAATTGTAAGTAGATAATGAATAATAGGGAGTAGAGGATAAGAAATTTGAGGCACAGGCTAATCAAAAATGCCACAAATTAACTTCCTCCTTGTATGGGGAAAGACAAAAGCTCACCAAGAAACAGAAACACGTAAAAGCTCAGCGACAAACGCGCCTAAAAAAACAAAAATTTGGACAAGAAAGCGAGGATTTGAACAATAAAACAAAAATTTTATTAAAAGATAAACCAAAAAATATTAAAAAGTACCGCAGTCATGTTTCCTCCTCCTCCTCCTCCCGTCCTACCCTGGACATTGTCCAGAATTCCAAGACATAAAAAAAAGTTTTTGGGATTCAAAGCTTCCGTCCGCTGCAGCTTTTGTTGAGGAACTTGCAATTACGGCCATTGTGTGTGAGAGAGAGAGAGAATGGTTGTGGTATCTAGTTTCCGTGCCCTCCTTCCCCTCCAAACCAAAATTACATTAAGGACCGCAGCAATAGATTTGTTTTCTGTCGAGTCTCCATAAATTTCCATAATGGATAAAGAGCTTTCTGGATATCGGGTCCAGTTGAAACCCCAGGATTTCTACAAGAGGGCGGTGGTGTGGTTGAAGTGGTTTGGGTGGAGCGAAAGGATTTATTCTTCTCTACCCCCTCTCAACCTCTTCGGTTCTTATTTTTAGTGTTACGACAGGAGAAAAATGTCGACGACCTTTAATCTTTGAACTTTCTAAACCTTCTTCCGTTTCCGGTTGAGTTGTTTGTTTGGTTCCTTGTAAACCCCCATCCCTCTCCTAAATCTTCATTCCCCTACCCCATCTCCTCAGGGTGACCATTTTGACATCACGTGACACATAAAAGTGTGCATTATTTATGAAATGAGTTGACGATAATGGTGTGCTTGATTTATGATATGAATACTTTGCATGGTTTTGTATCATCTATGGAATGAATTCGAGTTGATAGTGTGCATTATTTATGAAAGAAAGTCGTTAAGAAAGTATTACTTCCGTTTGTAAGTGTGCAGTATTTTTGAAATAAGTCCCTGATAAGTGTCTGTGTGTCAAATTTACGAATTGGATTTTAACTAAATGATTTGATCAAACAAAGTCTTCCTTTATGTGTGCAGTATTTATGAAATGAATTTTTTTATTTATAAAAGAAAATCGATCGAAAAAGTGTGCAGTACTTTTGAAACTAACTTCTCGAGGTTATTCAAATGAATTTCCTAAAAAAACTGTGCAGCATTTATGAAATAGGTATTCCAATAAAAACGTGCGTTAACTATAAGATTAGTTCTTTGTGAAAGTGTGCAATACTTATGACATGGCTTTCTCATACATGAATAAAAATTTATCATTTTTAAGTGTGCAGTATTTTTGAAATGAGTTTGTGATAAATATTTGGGTTAAACTACAAACTGGTTTTCAGCTAATTGTTTTAACTACGCAGTCTTCCTAAACATGTGCAATATTTATGAAATTATGTTCCATGTATCAATAAAAATCGATCGGAAAAGTGTGCAATACTTTTGAAACTAACTCTTCTCATAAGTGTGCAAGGGGATCGAGATGAATTCCCATAAAAGTGTGTAGCATTTATGAAACAGCTACTTCATTGCAGTGAGCATGCTACAAAATGAGATCTCTGTGAAAGTGTGCAATATTTATGAAACGAGTTTCCCATACAAATAAAAATCGAACGGAAAAGCGTGCATTACTTTTGAAATAACCTCCTCTTACACGTGCTCAAGGTTTTCGAGATAAATTTCTCATGAATCTGTGCAGCATTTATGAAACAGATCCTCCGTGAGAATATTCAAAAACCATGAAACGAGTTCTCTGTAAAAGTGTGCAATATTTATGAAATGAATTTTCGATATATAAAGAAAAATCGATGAGAGAAGTGTGCAATACTTTTGAAACCAACTCTTCTAACGAGTGTACAGCGTTTTTAAGACAAATTTCCAACGAAACTGTGCAGCATTTTTGAAATAGAAACTCCGTGAGAATCTGCAAAAAACCATGAAGTGTGCAATATTTATGAAATGAATTTCTGATCTTTAAATAAACTGGTTAATGAATTGGAAGCTTTGTACCGTTACACACACGTCAGCTTCCACGTCTCGTGTAAATTAACCTAACTTCCCAGGATATCGGCCCTCCAGAGGAATGCTGGACACCAAACGAACGATTTTAATTTATCTACGTCTTTCCAGATAGATAAATAAATACTAGATAAGTAGACAACTATTATCTGAAACTCTTTTTAAATTTAAAGCTCCAGTTCCCCAATCAGCAATGTCAACTAACGACACTCATGTTTACTGTTCGATTTGGTTTTCTCTGGTTTCCCTCGAATTTCCATTCATTTCATGGCTGACCTGTTTTCTCTTCTTCAGGAACGGGGTGGTTGGGGGTTGAAAGGGAGGGCAGGGAGGGGATGAAAGAGGAAGAGAATTTGTTTTTTCATTATTAAACTCTTTTCTTGGTCAACAAACACGGTCTCGTAATTTTCATTTTCATTAATTTTCCGGATGAATCACTTGAAGGACACTCTGTTGTGTTTTGTTTTTGCTCTGCTTTGTTATTTTTTTCTCTTTGGGGTGAAATACATAAAATCAACCCTTATTTAAGGGTGAGTTCATTTTTTAAATGAATAAAAAAATTTTTTTGTAATAACGAGGAAAAGTTCTGCCAACCAAAATGGCTGCTGTGTCCGATTCGTGTGTGCGTGTGTGGGAATCGTTTTGAGCAGTGTTGTTAACACTTCGTCAGGAGAGTGTTAAGTGTCCTATAATTTATTTATTAATATTTATAGGACACTTATGTATTTATTTATTTATTTATTTTATATCGTTTTAGACCATGAGGTCAATTTTTCGCTTCCTCCAATACTTCCTCATCTTTTTGCTGTGGACTCCAACAACGCGTCTTCAGCAGGAGTCCCTGTGGTTCTAGTTTGTTCTTCTTCTTCAACTTATTTATCTCAAAATTTATTTATTTATTTATGTATTTATTTATTGCTTTCACGTTCTTATACTTGTTTAATTTTTGAATGAATAGTATAGTGTCGGGTAAAATTGGGTTCAAAAATATTGCACAGATCCTTAGAAAATTCGTTTCATGAATATTGCAGGACTTCGTGACATCCTGGGTTCATAAATTGTGCCCAGTTTCGTGATTAGTCTATTTCATAAATCATGCACACTCTACTGGAAGCTCATTTCATATATATTGCACACTGGTAGTGAGAGTTTGTTTCAAAAGTAATTTCGCAGTTGAAGAAAGTTTATTTTAAAAGTTATGGACAGTTTGAGAAAGAGCTTGTTTCAAAAGTACTGCACAATTGTAGAAAGAGTTGGTTTCAAAAATACTGCACACTTGGAGGAGTTTTTCAAAATTAATGCACACATATGTGAGTAAGGGTTGGTTTTAAAAGAAACGCAGGCATGTAGTAAGAACTTGTTTCAAAAGTACTGCACACTTGGAATTTTTTTTTTCAAAGTTAATGGCCCACACTTAGTAACAGTTGGTTTCAAAAGTACTGCACACATGAAATAAGAACTCGTTTCAAAAGGACTGCACACACGAAGTTAGAACTCGTTTCAAAAGTACTGCACAGAAGAAGTAAGAACTCGTTTCAGAAGTACTGCACAGAAGAAGTAAGAACTCATTTCAAAAGTACTGCACACACGAAGTAAATTCGTTTCAAAAGTACTGCACATGAAGTAAGAACTCGTTTCAAAAGTACTGCACACATTGAAGTAAGACCTCGTTTCAAAAGTACTGCACACAAAGTAATCGTTTCAAAATATTACACACATGAAGTAAGAAATCGTTTCAAAAGTACTGCACACATGAAGTAAGAACTCGTTTCAAAGTACTGCTCACATTTAGTAAGGGTTGGTTTCAAAAGTATTGCACATTTTTCTTTTTACAACTTGATATCCTACAGTAAGATTTCCTCCGCTTCAAGCTATTTTTAAAATTTGTTGCTCAACTTAATCAGGTCTTGTTTTATGCGAATCACTTTCGCAGTAGAAACTTGAGGAAGATGGAAAGCTGCAGAAGGAGTTGTGAGTGTTGCTTCACTTCTTCCACAACATAACACTGCCAACTTGAAACGGGTGAAGATTTTTGTTAGTCACTCATGAATAGTTGTCGAGGACTGACTTGGGCTGGCGGTATTCTGTCTACCAGATTCTATTTCTTTTATTTCCCTCCCCCTCGCACCCCTTACCACCTTCCCCCCAGATTTCTAGCTCGTTCCAAATCGCTATCTCCAGTCATCTTTCAGATTTAATTAGCGGCTAAAAGCAGAAGGAGGAAAAAGAACTCGAAGACTTCCACCCGAAGAAGTCTTTTCGAATCGATTTTGGTGTCCGATTAAGTTTTATTTCTTTCATGTTGGCAACACATCTCGACTTTCATGCGCATACAAAACGAGATTAAAATCTTTAACGTTCCGCGATCTTAAGCTACCGTGATAGTTTCTCCTCCTTCTGCTACCTCCACTTCTTCCTCTCTTCTCTCCTCTTTTGTGTTACCTCCTAATCGTGACAATTGGAACCATCTTGTTTTCCGTCTTATTTATTCGCTTTGAGAAATGATTTGCCATCTTTTTCATTAGAAACTTCCTTCGTCTTTCTTTCTTTCTTCTGGTTTAAGGTTTCTCTTTTCGAACCTGAGTGTCGGCCTGGGTCTTTTGTTAATAGTATAAATACAGATTTGTTTATTGAACCGGAGTGACGAAGCTTTTTTTTGTTCTAGAAATAAATAGAAAAACTTTTTGTTTAATTTTGAGTCAGGACCGGAGCGGCGGGGGATTGGGGGTTTCGGAATTTGAATGAACTTTACAAAGTCGTTGTTCTTCTCTGGCAATTCGCTTTTGGAATCACTCCTAACTAGACTCCGATTTATGGAATGCGGTGTTCGTTCTGTCTCTCTCTCTCTCTGCCATTCCTCCATCTTTCTTTTTTGTGTGTACACTTTATTGTTGTTGTCGGACGTCTGACAGACTCTTTTTAAAAACTTCTGGAAAAAATTTGCGTGAGTGCTTTTCAAAATTTATGAACAAATAGAAATGAAGATGAGGGAACAAGACCAACACGAAGAAGTGTAGGAGGATGCGTTCAAACATGCCGATTCCCTTCTAGGAAAGATTAGGCCTTGGTTAGCCATGTTATCATTTCAAAACTAATGCACGCTCTTCGAGGGAAACTCATTTCAAAAGTAGTGCACACTCGAGTTCATAGTTTATTTCAAAAGTACTGCACACTTCGATAAGAACTCATTTCATAAGTATTGCACACTGAATCCAGTTCTAATTTCAAAAGTAGTGCAAACTCGAGTTCATAGCTCATTTCAAAATTAGTGCACAGTCGAGTTCATAGTTTATTTCAAAAGTAATGCACACTTCGATAAGGAACTCATTTCATAAGTATTGCACACTGGAATCCAATTCTAATTTCAAAAGTAGTGCAAACTCGAGTTCATAGCTCATTTTAAAAGTACTGCACACTCTTGAAGGGAAACTCATTTCATAAGTATTGCACATTCAAACCAGTTTTAATTTCAAAAGTATTGCACACTCGAGTTCATAGCTCATTCTAAAGTAATGCACACTTCAATAAGAACTTCATTTCATAAGTATTGCATGCTGGAATCCAGTTCTAATCTCAAAAGTATTGCACACTTCAATAAGGAACTCATTTCAAAAGTAATGCACACTTTAGCTCATAATACATTTCAAAAATACTGCACACTTCAATAAGAACTTCATTTCATAAATTTTGCACACTGTAATCCAGTTCTAATTTCAAAATTAGTGCACAGTCGAGTTCATAGTCCATTTCAAAAATGATGCACACTAACAAGGAACCAGTTTCATAAGTATTGCACATCGAATTTAGATCTGGTTTCGAAAGTATAACATACTCGAGTTCATAGTTAATTTTAAAAGTACTGCACACTCAGGGAAACTCATTTCATAAGTATTGCACACTCAAGTCCAGTTTTAGTTTCAAAAGTTGTCCCCACTCGAGTTTGCAGCTCATTTCAAAAATGATGCACACAGAATTCGTTTCATCGTTAGCGGACACTTGTGCCAAGAAGTTGTTTCACATATGGTGCTACCGTGTAATATTTATGAATTCTCCATTCTAGTGTGCATTATTTATGAAACAACTTCGCTCGAGAGAATGTAGGAAGCGAGAATATAAAAATTATGAAGTGAAAGGCGCCAAAACAATAAAATCTCTGTAGGAGCTTTATTGCTTCATCGAGCTTTGGATGAAATGACGTCAGAAATCGGCTTTCCAATGGCGATGAAATTAAAATCTCAACATCCTTAAATCCGCACCCGCGAAACTAATTTATTTTTTCTTTTTAATCCAAAACCATGATTTTTATAAGTTTGGTAGTGCTCCCAATTTTTATTAATTCCTTTCTATTTTTGAGAATTTGCCATCCTGGTCACGAGTCCGTGTTTAATTTTAATATCTCTCTAAATTACAATATATAGTATAAAAGTGGTGGGGGAACCTTTCCAAAAACACGAGATTTTACTCCGCCGAAATGAGACGTTGAGTATAACATCAAACTTCACTCACTCTTCCTCCGTCTTGGGTATCATCTTTCCATCCAAGTCTTCCTTCTTCTTCGGACCCCTCCCCCCACCAGCTTCATAACCTTTTCGAGCCTTTAACAAAAAGGTTTTGTCGTTGGGAGCAATAAAATAAGAAATAAAAATTTATTTTGGGGGGGCCTTCGGTTTGTTTGGTGGTGGCCTCCTTCCGCCAAGTTTTATGTCTTTATTTATAGCCCCGACGAGACCCCCCCTCAACCCTCCCCGCATCTTCTTAATATTCATTTTGTGAGATTGTGGGACATAAGAATCCGGGAGTAAAACTATATTTAAGACGACAGTAAAACTGAGGACCTATAAATTTCATTTTTGGGGGTGGAAGAGCCAGACAAATTGGAAAATTATCGAGACATCGGGAACGGGATAAAAATTTTTATTATCATCTGATAAATAAAATATAAGAAAAAAAGGTTCCGATTGATTACAGTATATTATAATATAAATAGGGAGCGGAGAAAATGGCGGACGGTGGTGTATTGGTCGTGGTTTTGGGGACCAGACAATGGTTTTGAGATTTTCTTTCATCATCACCACCATCAGCATAATTTTTTGTTTAGGTCCAGAATGGAAGTGTTAGGAAAGGCGAGATTTTGAAAATGAGCCAAATCCCCGATTGTTTTGGAGTTTCGTCCTTTTGTTCTCGATCCCCCTCCCCCGGGTGGATTTCTTTTGAAAATTTGAAAACCGGATGACGATTGTCCCGGCAAGCGACGTCCGACAGTTTTAGAAAACTCGATGGGTTTTGTGTTTTTGGATTGAGACATGTTATGACGTCATTCTAGAGCTGAAAAGAAGGGAAATTAAAAAACTGCTGACGGCTAACGTTGAGGTTTGAACTTTTCCGGACTGAGTTGTGATAGGTTTTGCTGTATATGCTGTCGGATCTTTTTTTTTACGCGGTTGGTTTCATTCTGTTAACAGTTCTCACTTGTACTAACTATTTATTTCAAAAATAATGCACACTTTTGTTGGGAATTTATTTTATTTATTGTGCATGGTTTAGGGACAGAGTCATTTCATAAGTAATGCACACTTGAGAAGACTTCGTTTTAGTAACGCTACCCAACTAAAATCGATTTAAAAAGTGATACAGTTGGCGGTGATTTTCAAGTAAAAATTCTAAAATTTGTTTTCACTAGTCATTTCATAAGTATTGCACACTTTTATGCCTTTTATTTTTTTAGAGATCTTGTGTGCGGTTTTCGACTTCAACGTGGAATCAGCAGCGTTTTGTTGGTGTATAAAATGACTGCTAAACAGTATTTGCTCCTTCAGTGGTATGTTACCACAAAATCGGTTCAGATGCTCTGGAGTTGAGTCAGCACTTTCAACTAAATCGTTTCATAATTTTGTTCCAGGTTTCGGGGGTAGCTGTGAGCTTTGAAGCGATTTAACTCAACACGGCGGAAGGAAGACCTGGTGGATCAAGGATTCCGTTTATGGTGGACTGGCAGATGAAGAGAGAAGAAGGAGGACATCCAATCCAAACAAATTACGTCTGGACGACGTTCAAGACAGTCTGAGTTGGCACGAGACCGTGAAGAATGCACGAAGCCTAGAGGAACCACCGAATGTGACGAAACACACAGTTCCCCAGTTGAGAGAAAATCCACCGCGACTGGATTCCATTTGTCAATCATCATGTTCGATTATCAAAACGAACGTAAGAAACACTACAATAATCTGTAAACACGAACTTAGTAATGTCACTACAAGGGAACCTATTACCAGAAAACATGGCACAACGATGATAATTGAGAGAAAACCTGATCCAACAAAAGACTCTGGTTCCATCTCGTAGATTCGTTTCCCCGGCCGGACACGGATGAGATACAATGAACCAGATGACTAATTGGTTTTCTTACTCTATGACATTTTTTTAACACTCGGTGGAATTCATAAATTATGGACGTTGTGAAATTCTAAACAAGTTTTCTCGTGTCCGAGTGGCTGGCTACGTTACGGTCACTTATCGAGATCACCTAGCGCGCAGGTGCGTGCGTCTCTCTAACCTTCCTCCTCCGATTAGGTTCACTTTGGTAGTTAATGTCATTCGAGAAGTGATTGCCTTTCTCGATTTGGCGACGAGAGTTTCTCATCCCACCCTTTCACGGAAACTTTCTTTACAACTCTCGGTGAAGAGTTTCTTTTTTGAAAATTGGCAAACAAAACGATGTTTTGCTGGGTTAATAAAAAATCACGTGACTTACTAGACCCGAGCCCTCGCAAGTTTGAATTTAATCTCGTTATTTATTGACAAACTCTGATCCAAATTCCCGATTAGAAGTTTTTAAAACTCCTCTTTTTTAATTCCCTTAATCCGACAGGATTTAGAGAGAGATCGGAGTTTCCCATCGAAACAGAAAAGCGGAAGCGAAGGACAACACCAAACCGAACCGAAGCAGTTATGCGTAAAAACAGTTGGGACCCTTACCAGGCCCAAGAGAGAGAGAGAGCGAATACACAAATCAGGTTGATATATTGCAAAGATAAAAGAGAAGACAAATAAGGTAGGAACTCGGTCGGGGGCCTGAGAAGTATTGGAAAGTCTTACGCGGAACGACTTAGAAAACGAGTCAGCAGACTACAACACCGCACGAGACTTTTGTGAAAGGTACGCTCGAGAACACATCCAAAAATAAATGAGAGAACCGGAAACCACCCTAATTAACAAAGGATAGTTCGTCAATGATAATTAATGACACGTCAAAATGGAGAATTATATCAATAGCTAAAAGGAAACCTGAATAATTATCTAGTGGGCCCCGGGAGGGGAGGAGAGACTTGTATTGGTTGAGGGACTAATTGTGACTACGACCTGATTCGTTTAGGTTCGAAAACAGTAGCAGAAAGGTCACAAATCCTGAAGAGGATTATCCAAACGTTTGCGAACGGATTTAAGGTACGAGTCAGTCCTGAAACTGAGGATTTTAGAAACCCTGATTTCCATTTCAGGTTTTACGGATTAAGGAAAAGACGACGAGTCAGCAAATCATCGAAAGGAGAAGACAGTATCAGTTGATTCAGTTTAGACACAAATCCTGAAAAGATGTGTAAGCACTCAAGTTAGTGTAGATACCTTAAAGCGAAAACCTGATATTATAGGATCACAATTTTCTGTATTTCAGGTTCGTCAGATTAATGTCTGAAGGAGAAGACGGGTAGCAGAGAAGGAAATTTACATCGAAATCCCGAAGAGGAGTGGACGTGCTGGTTAAGGTAGGAGTTATAACATGTTTCAAGACCCCAAAATCCTGAACACGGCTCTGGAATGACGCGGGTCGTTACTTTCAACTCGAAATCTTATTTCGAACGACTCCCCAAATTTTATTTTTAAGCGATTTGACTCATTTCTCCCGTTTTCACTACAAACTTGATTAAACGCTTCAATCCGTGAACCGGAAATGGATGGCGATTTAGAGATTCGCGGTCCTTCTAAAGACTTTTAATCCGAGAACGTATAAAAGCTTAAATCCTAGTGTTTGCTGATGAAATATATTCTTGTACTCAAAATGGAGGATTCGTTAGGGCTTCATCCACCCCCAGCCCCACAAAAGCTTTCGAAAATGTTAGAAAAGAGAGAAGACGAATATGTGGTCTCGAGATGGGAGGTAGAGACAGCAACCTCGATTCTTGGCGGGATGTTTGAAAATTTTCCACAGCCTTCTAATGAATAACGAAACGAAATTTATGGGGAAGGAGAAATGTGGGAATGTTGTCGGCACTTGTGATTTTGGTTTTTCCGGTTCCGGTTTCCTTTGATCGCTTAAATCAAATCGGTATTTTGTGAAATCGTTCAATTAATTAGTCAAATCAAAAATGGCGGTCGACCAAACCAATAAATCGAGCTTATGCGGATGGAGATGGATATGTGTCTCCGTTTCGAGACAGGTACAAACTCGTCGAACCTAAGGGATGTATACATCCAGAGACCTGAGGTGGTGAAGAGGGGGTAGGTCAGCTGATTTAAATTTTATCAGCCGATTTGATCATAACTGGAGGTAAAGGCGCTCCCATTAAGCCCTTGAAGGGGGCGTCGCCCCGTCGCAATGAACACATCACGTTTCGCATTAAGCAAAATTCATTTTAACATAAATTATGTATGAGATCATCTAATGTTAATTAGGGATTGTGCAATATTTTTGACATAAACTCCCCTTAATAGTGTGCAATATTTTTGAAATATATGGTCCTCGACGTTACTTCAATTTTATACTTCGCATTTTATTTAAAACACCCGATCAGATCTTTTTTTACGCGATTGATCACATCACCAAAAGTAAGGCGATACAGTATACTGTATTTAGAATCGCGTTAGAGAAAACACTTAATTATGGAGATGAGTATAAATATATTAAGTGTGCATTACTTATGAAAAAAATTCTTGTTCAAAATGTGCAATACTTATGAAATGAGATTTTCCCTATTTTTAGTAATATCTCTGAATAAATTTTTAAACTGAAGTGTGCGTTAGTTTTTAAATGAACTATGAACCCAACTGTGCATTACTTTTGAAATAAGATTTAAATTCGAGTGTGCAGTACTTATGAAATGAGTTCCTTATTGGTGTGCTTTGAATTTTTCATTTCATTATTTCATTTAATAATCTATAAAGTAGGTAGATAATTTCTCTACTGTGGTTCCCTGCATTTTTTTTGGTTTTTAGAGTGATGTCGTTTCATAAATAATGCACACTAGCTTGGAGAATTTACGTGGTAACACAAGATGTGTGTTGTATGTGAAACAAATTCTTGGCTCGTGTCCGCTATTGATGAAACGAGTTTGTGCGAATGTCCGCATCACTTTTGAAATGAGCAGTGAACTCGAGTGTGCATTATTTTTGAAATAAGAACTGTATTTGAGTGTGCAATACTTATGAAATGAATTTTCCTTGAAGAATGTGGCAGTACTTTTGAAATGAACCATAAACTCGAGTGCAATACTTATGAAATGAGTTCCTCGCTAAAGTGTGTATCATTTTTGAAACGAACTATGAACTCGAGTGTGCAATACTTATGAAATGGATTTCTTATTGAAGTGTGCAGTATTTATGAAATGGACTGTGACTTAAAGTGTGCATTACTTTTGAAATGAGTTCCTAATTCAAGTGTGTGTTAGTTTCGAAATGAACTATGAACTCGAGTGTGCAATACTTATGAAATGAATTCCTTTTTGAAGTGTGCATTACTTTTGAAATGAGTACTCCATAGTACTGTGCATTATTTTTGAAATGAATTATTTTTGTTAGCAAAACTGCAGCATTCTGTGAATCATTCGACTTGTCTTGGTGATGGAGTCGTTGGATGAACCAGGAAGGAACCTGTTTAAGGGTTGTTTTCCCTCCGCATCCCCTCCCTCCCATCTACCCATCTCCCACCCCTACGGCTATGATGTGAGAAGTATTCGAGGAAGAGATCGACAGTTGTGACTATAATATCAAAGTGGATTTGAAAGTAGTCTGACAATGTTCCCCGGAGGATTAATTAGAAGAGGAAATTTGTGAAAGAGGAGGAGGAGGAGGAGGGCGGTGGTAAAGAAGAGTAGAAGAAAGGCTGAGGAGTAAACAAAACCCAGGGCTTCCAATCTTCCGAAATTGGACGAGATTTGCGATACCTCTCATTGTTTCCACTCAGTAAATATTTATCTAGTTCTTCGCTAAACAAACCCCTTGTAGATACCTATGTTTGTTATGTTTTATGTTTAATGTTGTCTCAGGTAAACAAACTCGTCATGTTTCCGTGTCTAAATCAAATTTTACCTTTTCGTCTTGCTTCCAAAAGTCCTCTTTCAAAATTGATTAAATTTAAAATGGAAATGTCTGAGACAATTTAATCAGTACCAAGGAGGAGGAGGAGGAGGTAGAAGGAGAGAGGGGGGGATGAAATCCAAAGATTCTTGCTCACAAGGTGTCATCCTCCTCCTCCTTCATCTCCTCTACTAGAATTTCAAAGAGTTTGTGTCATAATCCCATCCCTTTTAAGCTAATGTCACCGTCACCGGTCGTTTTTAAACAACAAATCGTCTCCCCTACAGTGACGTATTCAGGAATTTTTTAATCAAATAAAATCAAAACGAAAGGATTTAGTGACTGAGGTAACAATCCTTGAGGATGGTAAATGTTGGTTTGTAAGATTTTTATGTTGGAAGGAATGACGATGGGGGTTGGGGGGTGGTTTTTATGTTTTTTCATTGCGGCTCATTTTTGTACCGTAGAATGAAACAAAAATGGCGGAAGGGGTTGGTTTTAGCTCCCACACACAAGAAATTTCTTTCGTTTCTCTCTTTGTGTTTAAATTTTTTCTGTTTCCTCTCTCCCGGAATCACGTGATTTATATCTGAGAAAATATTTAGCTTGGTATGAATGAAAATTGGAAAACATTTCCAAAATGCTGTGGGAGGGTAGAGGGAGGAAAGCGGGGGAAGATTCTTTCACAAAAATAAAAATTCCAGAGCGAACAGCTTGAAAGAATGTTAATTTTTTTTGAGAGAGAGCTTTTTGTCGTGAACTATCTCAGCTTTCGAGTTTTTCTTTTCACTTTACTTCCTATCATCATTTCCGTTTCCGCTTGTCATGGAACGATACCTCGATGATATAGGCCTATTCTCGAAGAATAGAAATTGACTCATTTTGTAATGAGTCACACCTCCTCTTTTGATTTCTGGATTTTGCGGCGCACCTTGCCCCAGCCTTGGTTAAAATCTCAGTCGTGCCAACTGTGCTCGGGGCATCCAAATTAGGAAAACTGTTAGAGATTTAGCCCACCGTGGATTTTAAATTTCCATTT
>JADMLL010000010.1:5486967-5514736 GCA_016920875.1 Columbicola columbae
AGAACAAAATTAAGGAGGAGGGAGGGAGAAGAAAAATAAAACACAAAGAAAGAAAGGAAAGATATAAATCATTAGAGAGAAATAAAGAAAGAAAAATGAGAGAAAAAAGAAAATCGGATGAAATCGTTCGAGAAAGTTTAAAAAAGGGGAAAACAGGAAAAGCATTAAAAAGGAAAATTTTTCGTCGTAAAAGCGGAAAAACACTTTGAAGAAAAGGAAAACTGACAGACAAAAAGACGGATGAGACTCTAAAACGAGTTTCTTTCCCTAAATAACAAAAATAAATAAATAAATAAATTTGTAGCCTTTGTCAACATTCAAAATGTTTTTCTTTCTTTTATTGACTGGAGCTGGAGGAGAGGATTTTGAGGGAGAGATCATCTTCTGAGGTTGGCATGAAGACAAAAGACGCCGCCACCCAAGAAAACTGTCGGATGAGTATCAAGATAAAGTCAACCAACGGAAGAGAGAAGGATTCAATCAAACGAATAGTAGATAAATGGATAGATTAGAGTAGATGTCTTCTTCTGGTGATCGGACGCTGTAGCTTGAATGAGGAGGAACCTGTTTGATGCTTTCTCTTACCTGCTTCGTAATCCTCGACGTCGTCAAACCGGCGAAGAACTTGCTGGAGAATAATTCCAGAAGCGCCGTGGATTCCATGAGACAAACAATGAACAAGGCAAGCACAAGTCACGACCACCCATCCCCAACCACCCTCGGGGTAGTAGTGCTGTTTGAGAGTGAGCAACTGCCTCAAATCGTACACGATTTTCTGACAGTTGCTGATTTTCACGCTTCCGGCATCGATATCCTGTTCTTGTTCCGCTCCTGAATAACTTCCGCTGCATCCGACTCCCGAATCGAACTTATCTCGGTAGGGTATTAGGTGAGGAAGAGAGCGAGAGCGGTAGAGTCCTTTACGGGCGGGGGGTATGTCCGAATCCTCTTCGCCCGAGCTCCCGGAACCCACGGGGGCGTCCGTGGGGTTCCTTTGGGCGTTCGCCCCCCGCCTCTCGTCATCGCATCGACCCACGGCGCTCTTAATAGTTAATCGAATTCACTTAAACACGGTGGAGGAGTCGACCGGGTGAATTTTCATTCCGGGACACCTTGACTGATGAAACAGTTCGAAACGCCAGGAATTAATGAGACAAAAGCAAAATGGCGGTCAAAAGACTGGTTTGAGTTGCTTACGAAGTTGAGGAACAACTTTTCGGCGGACAACACGGCCCGAATTACATCCGAATTTTTAAAGGAATTTCTTCCCGGGCCCAAGATAATGTCAATCAATTGGAAAACATAAAAACATTCGACGCGCCTAAAAAAAATTTCAAATCAATTTTCCTTGAACAACCGACTGATCCCAAATAATTTCACTCACCACCGCCACCATCCTTTCACATTTCTCTCAAATTTGGACACCCCTTTCCTTTGATTCCCCCGACCCCCGTTCTTAGGCTCAATTCACGAATTGACTTTGCAATTAAATTAAAATTTAATTTGGGGAAATAATTGACTTTGTGCGGTTTTCCTTTTGCCTTTTGAATTACTTTCATTTGAGCTTTTCCCCGGGAAAATTTTTGAGTTTTCCATGTTCTCAGTTTAAACTTGTGATCACCATTTTATTGCTCTCATAATATTTACTATATATTAATATATTTCTAGTTCTAATTATGATTTAGTATCACCGCGGATTTGAAATCGAAATGTTTTCACGTTTTTCCTTGCGTCGAGTCATAAATAACTTCCTCATAAAACTTGGGGAATGAATCAAACCACAAATATTGAGCATTTTACAGGAAAGTATATCTTTCAAAAGTATTGCACATCCTTGGGACTATTTCACTTCAAAAGTAATGCACACACGTGACAAAAAGAATATTTTAGGGAAACGGCACGCCTTCTTGAAGCATATCTTTCATAAATCTTGCACACCGTCGTCATAAATCTAAATTGTCAACCGTCATTAGGTGAGTGCAATATTTGTGAAACGAATCCTTAAGAAAAGTGTGCAATATTTTTGAAATGGAAACTCTACAAAAGTGTGCAGTGTTTTTAAAATGGAAGCAGTATAAAGTGTGCAATATTTTTGAAATAGTGGGGATGTATAATGTGTTCAGTATTTTTGAAATGAAAGTGCTATAAAGTGTGCAATAGTTTTGAAATGGAACATCATTGAAAGGGTTCAATATATTTGAAATGAGGGTGGGGAAGGGTATAATGTGTACAGTACTCTTGAAATGAAAGCTCTATAAAGTGTGCAATATTTTTGGAATGGAAGCTCTACAAAAGTGTGCAGTATTTTTGAAGTGAAAGTTCTATGAAGTGTGCAATACTTTTGAAAAATGACCTATATAAAGAATGCGATATTTTTGAAATGGAACATCATCGAAAGTGTGCAATATTTTTGAAATGGGGGTGTGTTATGTGTGCAGTATTTTTGAAATGAAAGCTCTATAAGGTGTGCAATACTTTTGAAATGGAATCTCTGTAAAAGTGTGCAATATTTTTGAAATGGGGGTGTGTAATGTGTGCAGTATTTTTGAAATGAAAGCTCTATAAGGTGTGCAATACTTTTGAAATGGAATCTTTAAAAATTGTGCAAATTTTTGTAATATAAACTCCAGAAAAGCTTTCAACATATTGAAAATGGTACCTCATTAAGTGTGCAATATTTTTGAAATCGAAGCAGTATAAAGTGCGCAATTTTGTTTTTGAAATGTAACCTCTATAAAGTGTGCAGTAGTTTTGAAATGGGATCTCCTCTGCAATTTTTATAATGCAAAGGATTCATTTTATGGATGGGTTCGATAGTCGTAAATTACTTAGAAAATGTGTGCAGGATTTATGAAATGAGAAAGTCACGTCGAAGTCCACTTTATTTACCTCTCATCACTAAAAGTAATTTATGACTCGACTCGTCACTACAAAGATTAATTAGAAAAATAAATTTTTGCGCGTTTTCGAAAATGCTTTCAGGTTCGTTCACGGGTTAGTCATAATCATTAATGAAGATCACGTGTGTTTGTTGTTGTTGTGTTGTTGTAAATTATGTTCGTTGTCCAATGTAAACAATCGGTTGCCGGTTTTTACGGGGGTATGGAGTATCAGGGGCGGAGTCATGATTCGGCGTTTCGAAAGGATCCGTTACTTTCGTGTACGCGGTTCGGTTTGGTGTCTCGTGCGTGATACTAACTCTGGAAACATGTTAATCGTAGAGAGGTTAGAGTG
This sequence comes from Columbicola columbae, assembly GCA_016920875.1. Classification (NCBI taxonomy): domain Eukaryota; kingdom Metazoa; phylum Arthropoda; class Insecta; order Psocodea; family Philopteridae; genus Columbicola; species Columbicola columbae. The sequence goes on from JADMLL010000010.1 coordinate 5,490,202, forward strand.
ATTCAAAATCCCACCGCCTTCTATAGAAAATTTCCGATAAATCATTCGATTGGAGGAAATGTTCGGGGAGATGAAGATGATTATTATCTCTCCTCTCCATCTTCTTTGTTGTGTCTTTCCATCTTCTTTGTCATCTTTCTTGTTCATTCATTCGGTTATGTGATTTTTATTGCGAGGTTTTCGCTCTTATCTCTGCCAAACTTTACTCCGACTTGTGTCTTCCATTTCGACTCCCTCATCCGCCATCTTGTTTTCATTTCTTTTCTCTCCTCTCCATGATCGATTCACATCTTTTCCTTTCAACATCCTTTTAACTTAACTTTTAATTATTTAAATAAGTTTTGTTTTGAAAAGCTTTTATCTTCTAATTAATTTAATTAACTTTTTTATTTTTATTTTATTTATTTATTTAATTTTATTAATAATTTGGCAACATTGTTTCGACCGAAACATTTTTTCCTTTTCTTTAGAATGAATGAAAAGTTTTTCTTTTTAAAATCCCTTTGAAAGCTTTTAATTTTTTCTTTTCCCATCTTCCTTTTCCCTACAGCAGTCTTATAGCAGTCAGCAGTCTTTCGTTTTGGGGGAGGAAGTGGCGGGGTGAAGGAGAAGAACAAGAAATTCGCTGGATTGATTATAGTCATAGCGTTCGTTTGTTAAAACACAGAGAAAGGTTTTCAGATTTGTGCAGGACTTTTGAAATAACGCAGCGTCATTCTCTTAACGAATTGGACTTAATCGATGAGTCGGGATTGAAAGCTTTGCTGACCAAGCAATACGATTTTCCGATTATGCCAATCTGTCAGAACTCACGTCTATATGGGGATGTTACACGTCTGATCTTGTTTTGTGTGCACTTCAATTGGGATTCAGTCTGAGAGGTGAAAATTTTTGCTTATTTCAAAAGTAATGCACACGTGATTTTATGATAGATAATTATCTGAAATCGAAATGTTTTCACTTTTTTTTGTTGCGTCGAGTCATAAATAACTTCCTCATGAAACTTGTGGGGAATGAATCAAACCACAAATATTGAGCATTTTACAGGAAAGTATATCTTTCAAAAGTATTGCACACTGAGATTATTTCATTTCAAAAGTAATGCACACTTTTGAGGATAATTCTTTTCAATATTAATGAACACTCTGCTTCAGTTTATTCATTTTATTTTTATAGCTTACTTCAAAAGTAATGCACACTTGACAAAAATATTATTTTAGGGAAACGGCACACTTTCTTGAAGCATATCTTTCATAAATCTTGCACACCGTCGTCATAAATCTAAATTGTCAACCGTCATTAAGTGAGTGCAATATTTGTGAAACGAATCCTTAATAAAAGTGTGCAATATTTTTGGAATGGAATCTCTACAAAAGTGTGCAGTATTTCTGAAATGAGAGATGTATAAGTGTGCAGTACTTTTGAAATAGAACCTCTGTAAACTGTGTAATATTTTTGAAATGGAAGGTCTATTAATATCAACGCACAATCTCAAGGGGAACTCATTTGATAAATAAGCCACAATCGAGTTCAGATCTCATTTCAAAAGTAATGCACACGTTAATTTGTAAATTCAAAAGACATTATTTATATTAGTATTATTTTTATATGTATCATTTCAAAAATATTGCACACTTGTTTGTATCCTAAAAGTGTAGGCGTAAATATGGCACAGATTCTGAAAACTCATTTCAAAAGTAATGCACACTTGATTTTAGGTAATCAATCATAAATATTCTTATCATTCAAAAATGAAACATATTTCATAAATACTGCACACTTTGACCGAGGATCCAGTTCACTGCAAACTCTTAGGGAGAACTCATTTCATAAGTATTCCACACTCAAGTTCAGTTCCAATTTCAAAAGTAATGCACACTTGTTTATATTGTAAAAGTGTTTACATAAATATGGAACTCATCCAGGAAAGTCATTTCAAAAATAGTGCACACTTAGATACCAGAAATGGGTTTGTAAATATTTTTAGGATTTAGAAAAGAATCTTATTTCATAAATACTGCACACTTTGACTGAGGATCCAGTTCACTGCAACTCTTAGGAGGATCTCATTTCATAAGTATTGCACGGTTTGACCGAGGGTTCGTTTCAAAAGTCATGCACACTGAATTTTTCTCGTCGTATTCGTCTTTTCTTTTGCGCGATTCTGCTGTATCCTCTTACTTGTGGTGATTTGTTATCAGTCGCGTAAAACGAGATCTGAAGGGAGATATTCAAAGAGCCAACTTCTAAAGAGAGTTTGGCCGAATTGCGAATTTCTGGGAGCATAAATGAAGTTACGTCGAGGACCGCATAACTATAAACAGATTTTGCTGACTATATTGGGGCAGTAATCGTTTCCTTTAAAGCTTTCACGCGCGAGGAACCTAAAAAAAGGGAAAAGAAGCCGGCAAAGTAATTTCGGATTTGGCAATTCAACCGGGATTTGGCAGAGTTGATCTTAATCTCATATGTGACCTCCGGGTTGCTCAACATTCCACTTCTGGTTCCAGCTAAAGACGGCCCCGTCTCACTCCATCTGGCTAAATCCGTTTTTCTTTTGTTTTGAAATTCTGCCGAAAACATTGTTTTTGATTTAAATTAAGTTAAATTAGATTTTTGGCTTTTGACGGGTGTCACGTGACCCAATTCCCGTCCGTTTGATCCAAGTTTAATTGACTAACACTTAAAATTCTTTCGGCAAACCGACAGAAACTTTTTTCCTTTATTTTTGAATGGTGTAATGCTGCTGTTGGTGTTCAAATTACTGTACTTTGCCTTCCCTCATTCCTGTCCTGTCTGGAATGATCCGCCCAAAATGCTGACTTTAATCACACCCCCATGCACGCCATCTCTTTTGGTTTGAATTCTTCCACTCCAAGACTACGACAAGACCCACGAGTGTTTCGCTGGCAATTTTGTTTTTTGTGAGTGTGGGAAACCGCGAAATTTGAATCAGACAACCGGGATTCATTTCAAAAGTAATGCACACTTAAAGACAAGTGTTAGTATAAAGGTTTTGTATACTAAAAATTCGGCACACTTTTAGAGAGAACTCATTTCAAAATATTGCACACGCTCAGCAATACTCTCTTTCAAAAGTATTGCACACGCCACCAAGCCTTCTTTCAAAAATATTGCACATGCAATAATTTCTCGTTGCTCGCTAATACTTTCAAAGTATTGCACACGCTCACCAGAATATTCTTTCAAAATGCACATACCAAGCTTTCACCAATATTAATACTCTTTCAAAGTATTGCACACGCTCACCAATACCTCTTTCAAAAATATTGCACAATTTTTCTTCTGTCTGATTTCAAGGACTTGGTCTCCTACTAATTTCATAAATAATGCACACTATTTTTGCTTATCTGGTGTGTTGTTATTATTTCATAAGTAATGCACAGAGAGACAAATATTTCTAACTCGAGACTGATCCTTATATACTTATAAATTTAAAATGACTCAATCGCTTATGTAATTGTAATGCAATAGTATGTCTTCTAACAAATAGAGAGTATTTTGCCTCAAAATTTAGTTTCAGGAATTAATCCTTTTCTGTTGGTTTTTGTCAGCTGTTGGCCTTGATCACCAATAGACTAAGGTAGTCAGTAAGCCAAAAATGAATTTGATGAGTCAGCGACTTGAGAATCGGATTCAAAATTTAGCATTTTGGGAGGAAACACCGATGACTGATTTCGAAAATCTTCCTCTTGGTCGTCTTAATACTTTTATTTCCTACGGAAATTTATTTATTTATTAATAAATGCAAATAATTTAATAAATAATGATTGACTTGAAGTAGTCATTCTCTCTCTCTGATTTATAATACGCATGCGCATAAAACGAGTCCGCGTTGGTTTCTTTAAAAATCCGACGGTGAGAACATTTTTAATCCCCAGCTCTCTCTCTCGTGTTTGATTGAAAATCGGTTTCCGATTTTTCATTTCCCGTTCCTTCAGATTTAGTTTAAAATTAAATTTTGATTCTGATCATCCCCCAACCCACTTCCTCCCAGCCTCTCAAGAGAATCAAATTTAAAAACAAATTAAAATTTACGTCAGCAAATTAATTTTATTTAGAAACATGTGATAGATTTGTGACGTGATTTCACGTCGAAAGTGTGCATTACTTTTGAAAGGAAACTGAGATGAGTGTGTGCAATATTTTTGGAAGAAGGTCTTAATGATTGTGTGCAATACTTTGCAAGAAAAGTCTTGGTAATCGCGTGCAGTATTTTTGAAAGAAGGTCTTGAAGAGTATGTGCAATATATTTAGAAGAAGGTTTTGGTGATCGTGGCGATCGATAATGATGGTGTGCATTACTTGTAAAGAAGGTTGATCTGTTAGCAATATTTTGGAAGGAGATCTTGACGATTGTGTGCAATATTTTGAAAGAACGTTTGACGAGTGTGCAATACAACGGAAAATGTCTTGTGTGCAGTGCTTTTGGAAGAACATTATATGAGTTTGTGCAATGTATTTAGAAAAATTTCTTAGTGGTTGTGTGCAATATTTTTGAATGAAGGCCTTGATGGGTGTTTCTAATAATTTTGGAAGAATGTTTGGTGATTCTGTGCATTACTTTGAAAAGGAGGTCCTGAGATTTAATGCGAGTTTTGGAAAAGAATGTTTGGTGATGTGTGTGCAGTATTTTTGAAAGAGGTCTTTATGAATGTGTGCAATATTTATGAAAGAAAATTTTCTTCATTACTTGCATAAGCTATATAGTAACCCATTCACCTTTGAGTCCGCCAAAGTTACGAAAATAATTCTCTCTTCGACTGTGCATCATTTATGAAATGAGTTCTCTCTAAAAGTGTGCTGAATTTGAAAGAATCTTGCTGAACGTGCAATGAAAGAAAGTATTGAGTGTGTAAAATACTTTAAAGAGAATTAGTGAGTGTGTGTGCAATATTTTGAAAGAAGGTATTGGTGAGTGTGCAATACTTTGAAAGAGAGAATTAGTGAGTGTGTGCAATATTTATGAAAGAAGGCCTTGGTGAGAGTGTGCAGTACTTTTGAAATGAGTTCTCCCTAAAAGTGTGCTGAATTTATTTCATTTTGTACACAAAACCTTTATGCTAACACTTGTCTTTAAGCGTGCATTACTTTTGAAATGAATCCCTGTTGCCCGATTCGAATTTCGCGGTTTCCCACACTCACAAAAATTTCCAGCGAAACACTCGCCTGACGAGAGTCTTGTTCCCGAGTTTGTTTTTCCGGTTTCATTTTTATGCGTCCTATAATTAATCAGATGCGGGGAAACAAGAAAAACGACGATGTACAGAATGGGAGCATTTAAATAAATCCATAAATAAATAAATAATTATAGCTATTCGCGTCATCTGAAACGCTATAATTAATTATAGCCATCAAGATACAACGTTTAGATTCGAGAGAAAAAGTTTTGATAACGACTTCATCGACCACCCCGTAGATAGTCAGCGGATTCTCGTTCCTCCTTTTGTTTGCCCGATTCGATTCAATTAAGGACGTCGAGTTATCTCGTCAGATAAAATTATCTACCTGTCCGTGATTAGTTTCGAATTGATAGGAGGAAAAACAATTTCGTGAGATCCGTTTCCGGTTGATCGATTTATCGAGATTTCTGTTGTTGTTTTTACGTGAGGATTTTGAAAACTCAAATTAGAGTTTTATTACTGTATAAATACATAGATGATTGAAAGTTACGCGATGAGATTATTGGCGAATCGTTTTATTTTGAAAGTGGAACAAATCCAAAATGGCGAGATTTCGTTTCGGTTTTTGGTTTCCTTCGCCTCGGATTTTGTTTTTGGCGGTCGGGATTTACTTTTACCCCTTAATTGGTGGTGTGGTACTTATACGCGTTAATCGAGACGTGATTGTATAACTCAGAAAATTTTTTTAGGCGCGATTTGAAAGTCAGTTCAGAAGCTAATCCGATCAAAACGAAGTTTCGTCTTCTTTCTTGTAGACTTTCTAAGAAGCCTTAAAATTCTTGTAGAAAGCCTTGGTGTCAGCTGTCTTAAAGGTCTTTCAAGTATAAGTATAACCGGATGTGGGAGAGGAGTCGAACTCACGACCATAACTTCTATAGTCAGGAGCTTTGACCACTACACCAAAGCTCTACACCCTTTCAAGTACAAGATAAACACGACAGCATTAGAAAATATCCCAACAGAAAAAAATCACTGAACTTCTTATAGAGTGTGCAATATTTATGAAACGAGTATGAAAAACAATTTCGGGAAAGCTGAGTATAAATTGCGACTGTGCATTATTAATGAAATAAACAAAGTCGTAGAAGGTCGTGAGTGTCATGCACTCCTTTTGAAAGAAATTTTTTACTAAATCTGTGCAGTATTTATGAAAAAATGATTTCCTCTTAAATGTGTGCATTATTTTTGAAAGAACACAAAAACTGTGGGCATTGCTTACGAATTTAAGTTTTGTAATGTTGTCCAGTTTTGTCTTCTTTTAGTTGTGCATTATTTATGAATTATTGTCAAAAGTGTGGACTTTATCTTTGAAGCGTATATTTTCCTTTGGGTGTGCATTACTTTTGAAATGACATCTCCTTATTATTTGTGCTTTGAATTATACTTTTAAAAAATTCTTCGTAAGTGTGAACCACTTTTAAAATGAGTTCCACCAACAAGTGTGCGTTACATTGGAAAGAAACTCTTTGTAACTGTGTGCATTATTTTTGAAAGGAGGTCCTTGCGAACGAATGAGTTATTCATCAATTTGAATAGTACAAAAATGTGCATTACTTTTGAAAAACTTTTTAACTGTGCCCAATACTTATGACATGAAAACTTCCCAAAAGTCAGGATTGATTTTGATTTGATTCTTTCTTGAAGCCTTTCTTTCATAAATATTGCACACTGTCGTCTTAAATCTGTATTGTCGTGTCATTAAGTGAGTGCAAGGTTTGTGAAACGAATTGTTTATAAAAGTGTGCAGTATTTTTGAAATGTAATCGCCAGGGGGGTGTGCAGTATTTTGAAATGAAACCTCTACAAAAACGTGTAGTAATTTTGAAATGAAAGCTCTACAAAAGTGTGCAATATTTTTGAAATGTGATCTTCATAAAAGTGTGCGGTATTTTTGAAATGTAATCCCCAGAGAGGTGTGCAGTATTTTTGAAATGAAACTTCTACAAAAGTGTGCAATATTTATGGAACAAATTCTTTATAGAAGTGTGCAGTATTTTTGAAATGAAAGCTTTACAAAAGTGTGCAATATTTTTGAAATATAACCTGTATAAAGTGTGCAGTATTTTGAAATGTAATCCCCAGAGAGGTGTGCAGAATTTTTGAAGTGAAACTTCTACCAAAGTGTGCAATATTTATGAAACAGATTCTTATAGAAGTGTGCAGTATTTTTGAAATGAAAGCTTTACAAAAGTGTGCAATATTTTTGAAATATAACCTGTATAAAGTGTGCAGTATTTTGAAATGTAATCAGAGGTTATTTTAGAAATGGGTGGTGTATAATGTGTGCAGTATTTTGAATTGAAAGCTCTACAAAAGTGTGCAATATTTTTGAAATCTAATCTGTATAAAGTGTGCAGTATTTTTGAAATAAAAGTTCTATAAAATAGTGCTGTATCTTTGTAGCAGATTTTGTATACAAGTGTGCAATATTTTAAAAATGAGAGCTGTATAATGTGTGCAGTTTTTATGAAATAGAACTTCAATAAAAGTGTGCATTATTTTTGAAATGAAATCTCTGAGAAAGTGTGCAATATTTATGAAATTAGCTCTTCATGAATCTGTACATCGTTTGCGAAATGAATTCTTCCTAAAACCGGACCTATACAACCAAAATCAGGGCTTTGATAACAGCGAGACGTAATATTATTATCTATACTATTCGAGTTCGTCTTGTATTACGAAATCGTTTGCTATTAGTAATAGATAAATAAATAAATGTTTTGGATAAATTATCTATCAAAAATATTTAAAAACTGGAAAAATTTTTGTTTGTGACCTTGCTGAGCTTCACCCACTAACAGATGTTAAACCGTTTTAATTATCATCATCATCATTATCATCATCATTATTATGGTTATTGTTATTGTTACTGTTACTAATATTATTTAAATGAGTCTCTTTGTTTGTTAAATGAATAAAAAAAAAATTTTCTTCTTTCTTTTCTTTCTTTTTGTTTCTTTCTTTATTCTTTTGTATTTGGACTGAGACAATGTGGTATTGTCTCCCGTCGGTCTCGCATAACTCTCAGTCTAACCCGTTTCAACTTCGATGTTCTAGTTCAGTGTTTGTTTCCTTTTTATTTTCAATCAGCTGTTTAGAGTAAGAGTCAGCGATGTTGACCGATAGATAAGCTATTTATAGAGGATCATAACATGTAAACGAATGAGATTTGGTGACATCGACTCTCGGATCTTGTTTTGTGCGTGTTGGTCATGACCTTTTCGTTGTCGCGTAAGTCACACACATCCTGATTCAAATAATTAATTGGTGGAATCGGCTCCCATTTCAAAAATATTGCACAGTGTTTTTTAGAGGTTCGATTTCAAAAATACTTCAAACAATATACAGCTCCCATTTCAAAATATTGCACACTTCTATAAAATCTGCTTTAAAAACAGTGCACAATTTTATAAACTTTCATTCAAAATATTGCACAATTTTAGATTCATTTCAAAATATTGCACACTTTTAGAGATTCCATTTCAAAATATTGCACACTTTTGTAGAGATTCATTTCAAAAATATTGCACACTTTTGTGGAGATTCCATTCAAAATATTGCACACTTTGTGGAGATTCCATTTCAAAAATATTGCACACTTTTGTAGAGATTCATTTCAAAAATATTGCACACTTTTGTAGAGATTTCATTTCAAAATATTGCACACTTTTGTAGAGAGATTCATTTCAAAATATTGCACACTTTTGTGGAGATTCCATTTCAAAATATTGCACACTTTTGTAGAGATTCATTTCATAAATATTGCACACTTTTGTAGAGATTTCATTTCAAAAATATTGCACACTTCTATAAAGAATCTGCCTCGAAAATACTGCACAATTAATTTGTGAAATCAACAACAGTTTTTGGATATAAATCATTTCATAAGTAATGCACACCCTTGGGAGGAGTTCTTTTAAAAGTAATGCACACTTTTAAATAATTTTCTGTTTATATACCGCACTTTGATGAGAGTTTATTTTTCATAAATATTGCACAGTTTTAGGAAGAATTTTCATAAATGATTCATAAACGATGCACGTTCGAAGAGAGAATTATTTTGATAAGTTATGCACACTTAAGGACGAATGTTATTTCATAATTATTGCACACGCTTAAGTAACGTTTCTTTCAAAAGTATTGCACATGTTTATTAAGACTTATTTCAAATGTTATTAAACCACAGAATGTATTATTTTAAAGCTCACACTCACTATGTATTCTTTCAAAAATATTTCACAGACTGAACGAGACTTTTTTTTCAAAAATATTGCACACACTAACCAAGATTATCCTTCAAAAGTATTGCACACATGGCTTATTTCAAAAGGATGGGATACGTTCATACAGACTCATTTTAAAAGTATTAAATCACACCAAGTATTAAAGCCCACACTCACTAAGATTTCTTTCATAAATAATGCACGCATTCACCAATACATTCTTTCAAAAATATTGCACACATGTATAGAGATTCGTTTCAAAAATACTGCACAAATTTAAAGAGCTTTCATTTCAAAAATATTGCACGCTTATTTAGTGGTTCGATTCCAAAAATGCTGCTCACAATATGTAGCTATCATTTCAAAAATATTGCACACTTCTATAAAGAATCTGCTTCAAAAATACAGCAAACTTTTATGGCGACTAAATTCTAATAATACTGCACACTTTTGTGAAGAATCTGTTTCAGAAGTATTGCACACATTTACAGAGGATCCATTTCAAAAGTACTGCCCACATTTAAAGAGCTTTGATTTCAAAATATTGCACAGTTTTTTTAGAGGTTCGATTTCAAAAATACTTCAAACAATATACAGCTCCCATTTCAAAAATATTGCACACGTTTGTATAGATTTCATTTCAAAAATACTGCACACTTCTATAAAAAATGTGCTTTAAAAACAGTGCACAATTTTATAGTGCTTTCATTTCAAAAATATTGCACCCTTTTTTAGAGGTTCAATTCAAAAATATTGCACACCATACACAACTCCCATTTCAAAAATACTGCACACTTTTATAGAGAATCTGCTTCAGAACGTCTGCTCAATTTTATTACGACCTTCCTCCTGAACTACTTCAGAGCTTTTTCCTCAACTATTTCAAAATTTGGGTAGAATCCGTCTAAAAGAGTTTTGTCTAGAAAGTAACGTTATCTTTAGGAAATTATTTTTCATAAATAATGCACAGTTGGTGTCATCGTCAGTTGCTCATTTTTAAGAAAAATAGTGAACACATTAATCAAAAGCTAGTTCTCCGTGTCGGTTTGTCTTTTACCATTTGGACATTTTGACTTGTGCGTTAGAAATTCCCGCGTTTCCGTTTCCCAAAATTTATTACTTAATAATTTTTCTTGGTCACGCAAAAATTTAATAAATGTAATTAATAAGCCGATAAAATTATTTTATTGACCTATTGGTGGCGGTGGGAGAAGCTTTAAATCATTTTTATTAAATTAATCCGAATCGGAAGTGGCGGTGTTTTCTACGAGAAACAAAGTAGTTCGACCATCCCCCAGTCCCTACTCCCCGTACTATTCGAAACCAAAATAAAAACCGTCGAATACAAAACACTTTCACATACTCAGATAAAAAAAACGCGGATTCAAAGATACACGAAAAATAGGAAGAAGAAGAGTCCGCGCGGTAAGAGAGTCAGGTCGTGGAAGTTCTGACACAGCGCGCAACCACGAGGAGACTGGAAACAGACTCGCACAATAATCTTGTTTCTGGTCTCCGCTCTCCTCCTTCCTCCTCCACCACCTCCTCCTCCTCACTTTCTTCTCTCATTTATATCAATTTCTGTCTGTTCGATTAATTTCTTCCTTCCTTCGGTCCTTCCTTCACCCCGCGATTGTGTTCTGTCACTGGCATTTAGTTAACATGAGAGTGAGAACCAGGGGAGCCCCGTGTGTCACTTTGGGCGTGTTGGCTGGGCTTCCAGAGTGAGGTTGCCCTCGGGGTCGTTACCGGTTCGTGGTATGCACTCACACACGAGGTCCTGACTATCGATTTTAAGTCGAAGTTCAGTACAGGACTCCATCCGCCGGTGTGAATAACCTGATCTAGATAAAATGGAAAAGGAAGACGACGGGGAGATGTGTGGGGAGCAAAAAGGGGAACCGCCACTGGAGGGCTGAATTAAGTGAAATTTTTATTAAAATGCAAATTATCTATTAAAATTTATTACTCTAATCAATTAATAATTATAACAGGTACGGAAGGATTTGTTAGCTCGTTAGCAACGCGAACTTCTTCGTTTGGTTCATAGATAATGATGTTGTCTACTCATGTCACTGTTCAACGCCAACTGTCAATATTTTGTTGTCGTGTGACCACAAAATTGCATATAATCCGTAGATAAGATTTCTTTTTAATGACTTTTTATATTTATCTGGTATAGATAATGTAGAGAAATTGTTGATCGTGGGAATGGTTTTTCTCTTTATCTGATTACTTTGTTGACATGTATAACCCAACTTCTTTGGGCAGCTGTCGAATAAATTTTAGTTAATAAAGCAGATAAATGAAACAGATAAATACCTGTGCATTACTTTTGGAATGAATAGACGGTCCAAGTGTGAAGTACTTTTGGAATGAGTTCATGATCTGAGTGTTCAATACTTTTCGGATAAAAATATGATCACAGTGTGCAGTACTTTTGAAATGAACACATGATTACAATGTGTAGTATTTTTGGAATGAATATATGGTTGAAGTGTGCAATACTTTTGAATGAGTATGTCAGTGTAATACTTTTGGAATGAGTACATAGTTCAAGTGTGCAATACTTTGGAATGAGTACATAGTTCAAGTGTGCAATACTTTTGGAATGAATAGACGGTCCAAGTGTGCAGTACTTTTGAATGAGTTCACGATCAGAGTGTTCAATACCTTTGAAATGAGTACATAGTTCAAGTGTGCAATACTTTTGGAATGAGTACATAGTTCAAGTGTGCAATACTTTTGGAATGATATTCAAGTGTGCAATACTTTGGAATTATAGTTCAAGTGTGCAATACTTTTGAAAATGAGACATAGTTCAAGTGTGCAATACTTTTGAAATGAGTTCAAGTGTGCAACATAGTTCAAGTGTGCAATACTTTTGGAATGAATTATTGCCAGACGTTCGGATTACTTTCGAAGAAAAATTTTTCATGAATGTAGGCGTTATTTAAGCGATATCTTAGTCAAGAGAGTGTGCAATACTTATGAAATGAATTCTTACGTTCAGCTGTTATTCATGAACTTTCCACAGCTCCACAGAATTGTTTGCACCATTGTCACTTCAACAGAATAGTAAACAAATTTTGAAAGAGAAAAACAGATGAAAACGAGATGGCAGTTTGGATGGACACGAAAACCGGAAATGACATCACGAAGATGACAAAACGACAGATAAATTCGTGTCAACAACAAGCCTGAACACGTTTTCCAGATACCGTTCAAGTGGGAGTTGAGGCCGTTTTTCAAATTCGCAGGTCAAAGTTCGTTCTGTTTGATTCCGAAAATTTTGTCTTTCCACCGGAAAATGTAATAAGAGCGACAGAGGAAAAGATGGTGACAGAGAATCTTGGAAAGGAAAAAAAAGTGACCAACAGGACATTGATGGATGATGGGAGTTGGCTACAAACCCCCAGGGAAGCCAACGGAATCCCTTTCTCACCTCGGATGTCGCCTGCTAAAACAATTTCCTCGAGAACCTTTTCCCGGGAAAATAATAAGACGACAGGAAAAGACAAAGACCCGAAAAATTTTTCTTTAATGATAGAAGTCCCCGAAAACCGGAAATATCGTCATCAATCATGATTTTACATCCCGTCACCCGTCGACAGCAAAACAAGAAACGAACAGAAGAAGACGAAGAAGAAGAAGATGAAGAAAAGGAGGAGATAAGAGAAGATAAATAGGCTTTGCATCTTGTTATTTGTTTTAGATTTGATTTATGACCTTTCGATTAATTAAAACATAAATCGGGCGATGAATTTTAAAAGGAAAACGCCCCCCCTACCCCCAATCCAAATCTCTCCCCCGGAGAGAGAATGGTGTTCGGGCAAGATGGTGTAGGTCGGTGTCTCTGATCCACGGACGGAATGATCGAAGACCCGGATCCGGATCAAAACAATGGCAAGACCGAGCCTGAACCTGGTTTTTGTGTCGCTAGATTTAGAGAGACAAATGAACTTGTCCGATGGTTCGCTCTTCAGGTTTCAGGTTCGCATGACTGCGTTGTCTCGAGGATGTTTGCTTTGATAATTTTTCAAAAATGGTTTCCGCTCCTGAGAAAAGGTTCGGTGGGTTTGATAAAGCTTCCGTACACTAGTGGATTAGGAGACCTAAAAGGTGAAGATTAGGCTGTTTGGGTCAGAAACATAGGACTAAGCTTTTGGAAAGTTTGGTTTTGGGGGTATAAATTTGATTTCTTAAAGAATAAAAATGGCGGATGTACCTGAGAACACCTTTAAGTAGAGCGAAGGATGCCAGGAGGACTGTTCATGACCGAAGGAATCAAATCCAGACAATGAAGAGTGTGACCAAGTCAGCAACAAGCTATTTCATAATACTGCACTCTTCTATCCAAAGCTTATTTCAAAAGTAATGCACACTCTATGGACGAAATTTATTTAAAAAATATTGCACACTTTCATGGGCAACTCATTTCAAAATATTGCACAGTTCCATGAGCTATTCATTTCAAAAATATTGCACACTTTCATGGACAATTCATTTCAAAAATAATGCACAGTTCCATGGACAATTCATTTCAAAAATATTGCACAGTTTCAACGACTACTCATTCCAAAAATAATGCACACTTTCAGAGACATCTCATTCCAAAAATAATGCACACTTTCAGAGACATCTCATTTCAAAAATATTGCACACTTTCATGGGCAACTCATTTCAAAATATTGCACAACTTTTGATAACCCCAAGTACCTTAAAAATCTTTGGTAATCACTGGTCCACAGGAAAGTGACACAGCAAAGGACTGTCCATGACCCAAAGAATCAAAACCAGACTTGAAGACAGGGGCCAGGCTATTTCATAAAACTGCACCCTTCTAAGTAAAGCTTATTTCAAAAGTAATGCACACTTACAAGAGGAAATTCATTTCAAAAATAATGCACAAACTGAATAATGAACTCATTTAATAAGGAACGAAGTCTTCACGAGTCTGCATGACTCGTGTTAAGTCCCTGGACGAAAATTTGACTGACACCAAGACCATACTCCAAAGCAAAGATCTCACCACAAGGCAAACATAAGCGGCGCGTATCACCTTAAACTACCTAACTCCCAAGATGGAGAACGCGAGAGAGGGAGAGGCATTCCACGAATAACTTCCAAATCCGTTATGGCCAGTCTGAAGTTTACGGTATCAAAGACGAAGACTTAGATAATTGAGAGCGGAGTAGATAGATAAATAAAATTGACTATAGAAACCGGCGCCCTTTTTTCGGTGGTCATTGTTCAAATGAAATCCTCTCAAAGATAAGCTGACTCTTGTATTGTTAACTTATTATGTGAGTGATGAAGATGAGAAATTGAGGAAGAGAGAGGGAGATAGATAAATAGATAGATAGATAGAGATAAAGGGAGGGAGGGGAAACTTATTGGATGTGTGTCCTAAAATATTTATCCGCTCCTTCAGGGAAAAGTTTTAACGACTAAACATAAACCACGGGAGAGGAGGAGGAAACAAAGCTTACGTTCAGCAAAGATTAGTTTTCCCAAACTACCGGAAACCGGAAATGGAAACCAAACAAAGAAACTGGGAGTCAGCGATTTTTATTTTGTCAAACAACAAAACTCGTGAATGATGACTCTGATTGGTGGATTAGTTTGGCTCAAACTGCTCATCTCACCTGTGACAGTGTCCAGATAAAACGACTTCCGGTTTCTTACCTGAAACAAAGATAAAATTTAAATCCAATCATCCTAATAGATTATCTTAATAGATAAAATGAGAGAAGGAAATGATGGTCGCTCATTCGACCTGAGTGATAATTTTGTTGTCTTTACCAAAATGGCGGGATTGTGGTCCTTCGGAGACATCCCAGGGGGTTCATTTCTTTAGTACTTTAATTAGAGAAAGATAATAGCTAATTAACTAACAAATTATCTAGCTAACTAAATAACTCTGTGGCTTTGAGAGTCCCAGGAGTCCGTACCCACAACAATGAGTCCTTTTCATCTCTCACCCTGTGTCACTCATTTTGGAAAGGATGCTGGGCTGTGCAAAGAGTAATTAATGAGTCTCGTAGATCTTATAAAATTTTGCCGACTAATTAACATAATTTATGTGAATTGTGTTTGAGTAATAAAAGCTGAGAGCTATTCTTGTGTCCTGAGGATTTTTTTTTACGCGAGTTGAGCAGTTTTTCGGCTGTGACAAGTACACGAATGTACTAGTGCGAATTTTTCCCTGTTCATTTCATAAATAATGCACACGAGTAAACATGCTTCATTTCATAAATAATGCACACTTAGGTATGTAATTCACAGTTCATCAGGAACTTTTCGTATGGATACAAAACAATTTGAGGACGAAACCGTAGGCCAACTAAAAAATGGTCCGCACGTTTATTAACTTTACTTCATAAGTATTGCACAGTTTCGTGAAGGATTTAATTCAAAAGTAATGCACACGCACATGAATTGCTGTCACTCGGAACGAACTCTGCTTCGTCAAAAATTTAGTGAACAATTTCATGAGAAACTCATTGCAAAAATGATGCACACTTGTCTCGACTTTCAAGATGCGTCATTGGTATAAAAATTATTTCATTAATATTGCACAGCTTCATGACGATTTATTTATAGATAAATATTCATCACTTTTGTTTACATCTCATTTCATAAATAATGCACACACAAATTATAGGAAATAATATGAACAGTAAAGCAGGGTAGAGCTCAATTTCAAAAGTTTTGCACACTGATGAAAAATATTTTCAAAATAATGGACACTTTCATGAGATACTAATTTCAAAAGTATTGCACACTTTCAAAGACAGCTTATTTCAAAAATATTGCACACTTTCAAGAGCAACTCATTTCAAAAGTATTGCACAGTTTCTGAGACAGCTCATTTCAAAAATATTGCACACTCAAGTGAACAACTCATTTCAAAAGTATTGCACACTTTCACAGACAGCTCATTTCAAAAATATTGCACAGTTTCTGAGACAGCTCATTTCAAAAATATTGCACAGTTTCACAGACAGCTCATTTCAAAAATATTGCACACTCAAGTGAACAACTCATTTCAAAAGTATTGCACACTTTCACAGACAGCTTATTTCAAAAATAATGCACACTTTCAAGAGCCACTCATTTCAAAAGTATTGCACAGTTTCTGAGACAGCTCGTTTCATAAATAATGCACAATTAAAAATATTTCACTTCGTAAATAGTGAGCAGGTTTGTTATATAATCATTTCATAAATATTGCACAGCTTACCCATTCATCATCTGACAGAACAGAAAGCTTTGCGATAATATTTTGTGAAAAAGTCTCACGTTCGCCAGAAGACGTTCTCAGCCGTTCGATGTCTGTCGCAAATCACTGTGGCCCTCATCGAATCCATAAAATTGAAAAGTCAAATTTAAAACGTCATCTCGTCGATAATTTTTGATTTTAACACTTCTGGTCGGACTTTTAATTAACCGGAAGTCGAGACGAGTATAAGATGGGAGGTGGCTGGGGGTAGGGGGCAGGGGCAGAGGCAGACAGGACATTTACATTAGTTAGCAATAAAAGCATAAAGACTTCATCTCAGTTTATAATGAATCGGAGGAGAGCTTTACACGGGTTGTAGATTGAATGAGGACCAAGTTTAGAGTCGGAGATGATAGATCGCTGAAGTGGAATTGAGCTTTTGAGCTTTCAAAATTGTAGGAGAAATTAGACTGAGACGAGGGAGAGATGATAACCGAAATTAATTTAAAACCGAACAAAGGAAAAATGATTTCGAGTCTCGTCTCTCCGACCGTCTTCCTCCTCCTAGTAAGAGGAGATGGATAAAGACAGATAGACAGACAGTTAGAGAGCCATCCATACACATACACAAAAAGCTCTCAAGAAAATGAATAAAGTTTGGAAAGTATTTTGAAAAAGTTTCTATTATGTTTGATGAAGCTTTTGACTGATGAAACATTCTCCAACACTTGAGACGATTCGGGGTCTCAGGCGCCTTCTTCCAATTATTTCGTTTCCCCGTTTCCGGTTCCGGTTTCCCTTTCCTTCAACATTTTCCCCAAAAGGCGAAATCTGTTTCTTGTTTACCTCCGACTGGATCAGTGTTCCTCCAAGAAGAAGAAGCTAAAAGGTTTTGATTAAATTGAATCCAGTCGCGAGAGCAACAAGAGCCACTCACTCACTCAATCAATCAATCATTCAATCGATTGATTGACTGATTGATTGATTGACTGACTTTTGTTTGGATTCTTTTTGTAATTTAATTTATTTGCTCTCTGGTTTCGCATCTTCAGTGGATCGGTGAGCATTACTGTGATGGATTCTTTCTTTAATTGTGCATTATTTTTGGAATGAATTACTCTCCAGTGTGTGCAATACTTTTGAAATGGGTTATTCACTTGAGTGTGCATTACTTTGAAAATTAAAATGTTTAAGTCGTAGGGTTTAAAGATTTTAGGGAAGGAGGTGGTAGAGGACTCTCATGAGAACATTCAAGTCAGCGTTTAATCCGCGCTTAACTGAATTTCGAAAAAGAAATAAAAGTAAAAAGCTTTCGAAAGAGAGGGAACCGGAAATGAGTCACGTGACATCAGCACTCCTCAAAGAAAAGTTCAACGATCCATGACTGATGACGGGATCCGTTCAATTTGAAACGTTGTTCATTTGTCCAGAAGAGACTTTGAACGAGAACCGGAGGAACAGATAGCTCGCATCGGGCCTTACGGTTTTTCGAAAATCGATTTGAAATTTGGAGCTTTCTTGGTGGAGGGGGTTGGAAAACCATCCACTCGAATCCATCCTTCTACTGGATAATCTTTTCCCGGAATCTTTTAATAGAAATCTATACTCGAGAAGATTTCCCCTCTCGTCCTTTTCTTCTTCTATTTTCCATTTGTCATGGGAAACACAAGCGGCGCCATTTTACCCTGAATGTAAACACCATCGATAGGATCGCATGTAATTTATTGCTGTTGAGGAAGGGACCAGAGAGAGAGAAAGAAACAACAAAAAGAAACATAACCCTTTAATGTGGTCGTTGTCGTCGTCACAAAACTTATTTCAAAAGAACTTTTTCATAATTTACAGCGATGTACACCCGAGACTATCCCCTCCCCCCCTTCAACCCCTACGCCTCTCAGTTCTTTTAAATTAAGACCAACAAATGTTGAGGGAAATGATAAATTGCGGTCTTTCCATTCTTCCATGTATTACACACAAACTCTACACAGAAACAATTCGTGTTGACAATAAATTAAGGGACTGAGCCAATTTGACTCATCGAATTTTATTTCAGTTTATGTACTAAAGCTGTTTACATATAAACGGTATTTATGAAATTAGTTTAGTTTTAGTTTTAGATTCCAGGGGCAATAGGACACGGGAGAGGATTTGAACTCACGACCATAACTTCTGGGCACTGACCACTACAGGTCTTGCTTAATATAAATAATTAAAGGGACTCATTCAGATAGTACCTACAAAGGTTCGTGTCTAAGTGTGCATTTTTGAAAGAAGTTTTGTTACCAAACTGTGAATTGGTAAAAAGTTAGACCATTACACCGAACCATCATCTTATTTTTGAAAGATTTACCCATAAAAGTGTGCGGTAGTTATGAAAAGCTCTTCGGTTTGATTTACTTAAGACGTACATTTCACAACGAAGTGTGCAATACTTTTGAAATGATTTATACGTGAATGCTGCTCAAGAAATGAATTCGTTCCAAGCGTTTAATAATTTGCCAAGGAAGTGTGCGTTACTTTTGAAGTGAGTTACGTGTGCAATATTTTTGAAATGAGCTGTCTGTGAAAGTGTGCAATACTTTTGAAATGAGCTGGTGAAATGTCACAAAGCACAATATTTTGAAATGAGCTGTCTGAAAGTGTGCAATACTTTTGAAATGTGTGCAATATTTTGAAATGAGCTGTCTGTGAAAGTGTGCAATACTTTTGAAATGAGCTGTCTGTGAAAGTGTGCAATACTTTTGAAATGAGCTGTCTCACAAACTGTGCAATATTTTTGAAATGAGCTGTCTGTGAAAGTGTGCAATACTTTTGAAATGACTGCAATATTTTGAAATATGTTTGAAATGTGCAGCTGTCTGTGAAAGTGTGCAATACTTTTGAAATAGTGTCTAATGAAATGAGCTGTCTGTGAAAGTGTGCAATACTTTTGAAATGAGCTGTCTGTGAAAGTGTGCAATACTTTTGAAATGATTTGTAATATTTTGATATTCAACCAAAAGGGACATCGATGTATAAAATGAGTTTCCGTCAAAAGTATCTAGTATTAGAGAAACTTTTTGGAAACTTAAATTAAGACCTAACACTTTAAGCTCGAATCAATTCGCATAAGTACAAAACTCTTCGTACAAGTGAAAGTTCTTAGGGGTAACAGATTATCAACCCAACTGACGTGTGGAGGTGCTTGAGGGTGTGTTCTAGGTAATGTGAGACGGTTATTGCTGTAGAGGTGTTAGTGAGATACTGATTATACTTAATATATTGTAATAGTATATATACTAACAAGTTACTAGCTCTGAGGACAGGAGAAAATCTTTGGTTTTGATTAGAACTTATGTGTTCAAGCCAATCAAGAGCCAACTACGACCTTTAACCCCTCCTTCCTCTCATTCCGCTTTAGAAGCTTTTCGAATCTTTCGAAATTTTCTAAAATCTACATCAAAAGAACGGACGTAAAAATGGTGTGACGTAACCACAACAGTGCTGTTGATCTTTTTCACTGACATCTTTCGTCACCCGCAAATGGCTCGAGATGGAAGGTCGTTTGCCCGGTTTCTCCTGACTGTGGCTCCACGAAATTTTTTTAACACATCATAACAGAAAATGTTTCCCGAGGTTTTAGCTCCTTTAACCACGTGACAATCGGCCATTTTGTATTTTATTTATTTTTTTATTTCTCATAAAACCACTCGTAAATTATTTAGAAAATCGTAAAAAGTCGTTCGCGTCATTCAGTGGAAGAACAAACATGTCAATTGACACCGTTTGATGAGTGGGTGGTGGAGGAGACGCGGGGGGTTAATTAGAAGAAGGAATTGAGAAAGACAGACAGACGGACGTAACACCATTTTTTTCGATTTTGATTTCGTACGGTAAATGACCCGGCGGACTCTCTTCCTCCTCCTGCTTTCTTCTTCACCACGTGTGGGCAGGCAAACAGTTTCGAAACATTCGACTCACGTTGTTTAATCAATCTTCGTCAAAACGCCAATTTTTATTAACAATGCCGAATTTAGAAGAATGTACAGAATCATTCCTTCTAATAATTTACATCCTCCGCGTCTTCTTTCCTCCTCCTCCTCCTCCTCTACCTCTTCAACTCTCAGACTGTTTTTGTTTACCGTCTCAGTTCCTGATTTTTGGATGGCGTGGTATTTGAAGGCGTTACCTCGATTTGGACGACTTCCACATGGAGCCACCACCCATCCCCATATCATTAAGCGCCCACTGTGTCTGGAAGAGAGTTAGTCGGGAGATGAAGAGAGGAGAAGATGAGGGACGAGAGAGGAGTGGAATGAATCACGTTGTCTCACAGGCTTGGAGTTGGGTTCTTCAAACCTCTTTCACATAAAACACGTAAAACTATCAAAATGGGGACTTCGAGGATTTTTTTTCTACTCAATCTCACATCACACTCAAATTATTTCTTTGCCCTTTACTCAAAAACTTCTAAAATCGTCTGCTCATCTCCTCCTTCTTCAATTATCTAATTAATTAAATTAGCCCCTAAACATATACTACCATGCATTTGGTCGTATTGTTTTGTGCTGCAAATAATCTAACCTCATTTTTGCAGGCGTTTTTCTTCCAACCCACGCTATGTAAAAAAATTTTTTAATTTAAATTCAAAAACCAACCACCAATAAATAAAGTCGACCATAAATTCGTTTAAAGTTATTAATATACAACATTCGGAGGTTAAAATTAGTCAAAATGATCACGAAATATATAATAAATTAAAAGTCACACAAATCGCGTCGCATAAAAAAAACCGTTTTCAAAATTAACCGTTTTTGTTACACCCATCTATCGGTGAAATCTCGTACTAAAAAACTGTTTTAGTTCTTAATTTCTCCGTAGCGCTGCATTAGATCCCAAACCGAAAATTAAATTTTTTTCTGGAACAAAGTCGTTCTTCCTTGAAACAAAAAGTTTCAGTTAAATTACCGAACCGAAAAATAAGAGAGAAAGGAGGAGAATTCATTTAACAGCTTTTTTGTTCGGTCTACTCAACAACCAAAGGGACAAACCTTTTTTTTTATTATTAATTTTTAATAAATCAAAGACTTGCGAAATAATTAATGATAGCTGATGGCTGTCAAGGCCAATCTTCATAAAAAGAGGGATTAATGAGGAAAAATTCAGCAAAAGCTACTCTTTGATAATATTTCACATCCTTCTCGATGCCTTGGATTTGTCATTTACTTCCCTCCAAGTTAAAACAATGAAAGAAAAAAATCATTTATCAAAATTGAAAACAAAAATTAGTTCATTCTCCTCTTGGGAAAAATTTCTCGTCGTTAAATATGATTTATTTATACTATTACAATATATATTATACAATTTGGAATGGCGTTACGACAGTTAACGCTTCGAGTTTGAAGATTTTTTGATCGTTTTCCAAGGAAGCTGTTCGAAAGGTTGTGTCTTTTGTATGGTTTGAGAATCTATTTCCGGGTGTTCGAGATATCGATTTGTTTTGTGGGTTCGAGTCTCGAAATGATTTTGGGGTGTTTGTGGATGACTGAAATTGGGTTTGGTTTTTGACGTATTTTCAGATTTTGGGTTTAAATTTAAGTTTAGGAAAGGGTAGAAAGTTATTAGTGGGTGAAGGTGTGCAGGATTTATGAAATAAAACTTCCGTGAAAGCGTGCAATATTTATGAAATCAGTTCTTATTAAAGATGTGGTTAAATTGTGAAATGAATACCTTCCAAGAGTGTGCATTATTTATGAAATTAGGTGGATGAAATGTTTGTGGAATGAATTTTCATCAAAGTGTGCAGTATTTTTGAAATGAGTTCCTCAAAGTGTGCAGTATTTATGGAATGAATTCCACCCAGAACTGTGCAATATTTATGAAATGAATTTCTTGTGATACTGTGCAGTATTTATGAAATAGATTCCTTGTTTGATTGTGCAGTATTTATAAAATGGATTCTTGATTGAAGTGTGCAATATTTATGGGATAGATTCTCTTCGATAGTGTGCAGTATTTATGAAATCAATTCCGCTCAAAAATGTGCAATATTTATGAAATGGATTCGTGGACAAAGTATGCGATATTTATGGAATGAATTTCGCCATAAAGTGTGCAATACTTATGAATTGGAATCCTCCTCTAAGTGTGCAATATTTGTGAAATGAACTTCCCTCAGAAGGATGCAATGGTTATGGGATAGATTCTCTTCGATAGTGTGCAACATTTTTGAAATGAATTTCCCTAAGAAGTGTATAACATTTATGAAATGGATTCTCTTCAAAAGTGTGCAATATTTATGGAATGAATTCTGCCCCAAAGTATGCTCTATTTATGGAATAGATTCCCCTCAAAAGTGTGCATTACTTATGAAATATTTTACTCTAAATTGTGCGTCATTTTGAGATAAGTTCTTCATTGTTACAACCAAATTTATCTTTTCTTCTCGAAATTCCTGTCGCTTATTATAAGCATCGAAGAAACTTCAATTCTACTTCTTTGAGCAAATCAACCTCCTTGCAGAGAACACTGACCAAAAGTCGATGACCAATTTTGTGTGTGTGTGTGTTGCAACAAAAAGTTTGACTCAAACCCGAAAACTCGTATTTCCGGCGAATAAATAACCAAAAGAAGATGGCGGGGCGGGGGACAATTCATGTATTTTCGTTAATAATTAAAATAATTTCATCACTTTGGAAATGGGAAAAGCAATTAACCCTCAGAGGTCACCGTCCACCAAACCGAGGATTCTCTGTCCTTCAATTATTTTTATTAAACTTGAACTCGAGAGATGGTCCTCTTTCCGGTGTCTGACCGGAATCAACACCTCAAGAAAGCAAAACCTGAGATTCTGTCATCGAACTCTTAACCCTCCCTCCTCCTCCTCCTCCTCTTCGGGTCGGGTTGCCATGGTTTCATTTTACATCCTCCGGAAGACAGAGAGGTGAATCCCTTTCGTGGAGATTATTAATGACCCGCAAAAAATTATTAATTAAAAGTAATCTCAAATTGCGGAAACCGATCGGCCATTGTCGGGTGGGAAAATGGCGGAAAGGAACGGGGATGGGTGGAGGGCAGGACCTCAATTCTCCTATTTAATTCCTGTTTCTTGTGATTAATGAACCGCGGAATTTATCAATTTTTCTCTTTTTCTGTTGGTTAGTTCGTTGGTTTCTCTCCTCTTCTTCTCTTCCTTCCTCCAGTTACTAACGTCTAAAAGTGTGCATGATTTATGAAATTAAACTTCCATCCAAAGATCTATGAAATCAATTATTCTCAGAAGTGTGCGTATTGAAATGACTGCCTTTTAAGAGTGTGCATTATTTATGGTCGGTTGAAATGGTTTGTGGAATCAATTCTCTCAAAAGTGTGCAATATTTTTGAAATGTATCATTCTCAAAATGTGCAGTATGAATTGTACTAAGAAGTGTGCGATATTTATGGAAAAAAATTCTCTACAAAGTGTGCAATATGTAGGGAATGAATTCCGTGTAGAATCCGTGTGCAGTATTTATGGAATGGAATCCTCCCAGAAGTGTGCAGTATTTATGGAATGGACACCGCCACATAGTGTGCAATATTTATGAAACGAATTCTTTCTCCATGTGTGCAATATTTATGGAATAAACTCCCCTCAGAATTGTGCAGTATTTATGGAATGTATTCACTCCCCATAGTGTGCAGTATTTATGAAACGAATTCCTCCCCAGAGTGTGTAATAATTTTGAAATGAACTTCTGAACAAAGTGTGCAATATTTATGAAATGGATTGCTGTCAAAAGTGTGCCATATATTTGAAATTAAACCCTAGACAAAGTGTGCAATATTTGTGAAATGAATTCCACCTCAAAGTGTGCAGTATTTATGAAATGAACTCCCTCAGAAATGTGCAGTATTTATGAAAT
>JADMLL010000010.1:5514836-5547025 GCA_016920875.1 Columbicola columbae
AGTGTGCAGTATTTTGAAATGAAAGCTTTACAAAAGTGCAATATTTTGAAATATAACCTGTATAAAGTGCAGTATTTTTGAAATGTAATCTTCATAAAAGTGTGCAGTATTTTGAAATGTAATTTATAAGTGTGCAGTATTTTGAATTGAACTCTACAAAGTGTGCAATATTTATGAAATAGATTCTTTATAAAGTGTGCAGTATTTTTGAAATGAAAGCTTTACAAAAGTGTGCAATATTTTTGAAATATAACCTATAAAAGTGTGCAGTATTTTGAAATGTAATCGCCAGAGAGGTGTGCAGTATTTTAGAAATGGGTGGTGTATAATGCTTGCAGTATTTTGAATTGAAAGCTCTACAAAAGTGTGCAATATTTTTGAAATCTAATCTATATAAAGTGTGCAGTATTTTTGAAATAAAAGTTCTATAAAATAGTGCTGTATCTTTGTAGCAGATTTTGTATACAAGTGTGCAATATTTTAAAAATGAGAGCTGTATAATGTGTGCAGTTTTATGAAATAGAACTTCAATAAAAGTGCATTATTTATGACATGAAATATCTGAGAAAGTGCAATATTTATGAAATTAGCTCTTCATGAATCTGTACATCGTTTGCGAAATGAATTCTTCCTATAACCGGACCTATACAACCAAAATC
Organism: Columbicola columbae; assembly: GCA_016920875.1. Taxonomy (NCBI): domain Eukaryota; kingdom Metazoa; phylum Arthropoda; class Insecta; order Psocodea; family Philopteridae; genus Columbicola; species Columbicola columbae. The sequence continues at coordinate 5,515,496 of JADMLL010000010.1, forward strand.
AGGGCTTTGATAACAGTCGAGACGTAATATTATTATCTATACTATTCGAGTTCGTCTTGTATTACGAAATCGTTTGCTATTAGTAATAGATAAATAAATAAATGTTTTGGATAAATTATCTATCAAAAATATATAAATATTTAAGTGGATCGGGTCATTTTAAAAAGCAAAAAAAATTTTTGTTTGTGACCTTGCTGAGCTTCACCCACTAACAGATGTTAAACCGTTTTAATTATCATCATCATCATTATCATCATCATTATTATGGTTATTGTTATTGTTACTGTTACTAATATTATTTAAATGAGTCTCTTTGTTTGTTAAATGAATAAAAATTTCTTCTTTCTTTCTTTCTTTCTTTTTTGTTTCTTTCTTTATTCTTTTGTATTTGGACTGAGACAATGTGGTATTGTCTCCCGTCGGTCTCGCATAACTCTCAGTCTAACCCGTTTCAACTTCGATGTTCTAGTTCAGTGTTTGTTTCCTTTTTATTTTCAATCAGCTGTTTAGAGTAAGAGTCAGCGATGTTGACCGATAGATAAGCTATTTATAGAGGATCATAACATGTAAACGAGATTTGGTGACATCGATCCTCGGATCTTGTTTTGTGCGTGTTGGTCATGACCTTTTCGTTGTCGCGTAAGTCACACACACATCCTGATTCAAATAATTAATTGTGGAATCGGCTCCCATTTCAAAATATTGCACAGTGTTTTTAGAGGTTCGATTTCAAAATACTTCACACAATATACAGCTCCCATTTCAAAATATTGCACATTTTTCTAAAATTATTTCAAAATATTGCACACTTTATAAGTTTTCTTTAAAAATATTGCACATTTTGTAGAGATCTCATTTCAAAATATTGCACACTTTTGTAGAGATTCCATTTCAAAATATTGCACATTTTGTAGAGATTCATTTCAAAATATTGCACACTTTTGTGGAGATTTCATTTCATAAATATTGCACACTTTTGTGGAGATTCCATTTCAAAAATATTGCACACTTTTGTAGAGATCTCATTTCAAAAATATTGCACACTTTTGTAGAGATTTCATTTCAAAATATTGCTTTGTGGAGATTCCATTTCATAAATATTGCACACTTTTGTAGAGATTCATTTCAAAAATATTGCACACTTTTGTGGAGATTTCATTTCAAAAATATTGCACACTTTTGTGGAGATTCCATTTCATAAATATTGCACATTTTGTAGAGATTCATTTCAAAAATATTGCACACTTTTGTAGAGATCTTTCAAAATATTGCACACTTTGTGGAGATCATTTTAAATATTGCACACTTTTGTAGAGATCTCTTTTCAAAAATATTGCACACTTTTGTAGAGATTTCATTTCAAAAATATTGCACACTTCTATAAAGAATCTGCCTCGAAAATACTGCACAATTAATTTGTGAAATCAACAGTTTTGGATATAAATCATTTCATAAGTAATGCACACCCTTGGAGGAGTTCTTTTAAATGTATACTTTTAAATAATTTTGTTTTTATACACGCACTTTGATGAGAGTTATTTTTCATAAATATTGCACAGTTTTGCAAAAATTTTTATAAATTTTTCATAAATGATGTACGTTCAAAGATTAAACCACAGAATGTATTATTTTAAAGCTCACACTCACTATGTATTCTTTCAAAAATAATTCACAAAGTCGACAAGACTTTTTTTTTCAAAAATACTGCACACTGACCAAGATTATCCTTCAAAAGTATTGCACATGGCTTATTTCAAAAGGATGGGATACGTTCATACAGACTCATTTTAAAAGTATTAAATCACACCAAGTATTAAAGCCCACACTCACTAAGATTTCTTTCATAAATAATGCACGCATTCACCAATACATTCTTTCAAAAATATTGCACACATGTATAGAGATTCCTTTCAAAAATACTGCACAAATTTAAAGAGCTTTCATTTCAAAAATATTGCACGCTTATTTAGTGGTTCGATTCCAAAAATGCTGCTCACAATATGTAGCTATCATTTCAAAAATATTGCACACTTCTATAAAGAATCTGCTTCAAAAATACAGCAAACTTTTATGGCGACTAAATTCTAATAATACTGCACACTTTTGTGAAGAATCTGTTTCAGAAGTATTGCACACATTTACAGAGGATCCATTTCAAAAGTACTGCCCACATTTAAAGGGCTTTGATTTCAAAAATATTGCACAGTTTTTTTAGAGGTTCGATTTCAAAAATACTTCAAACAATATACAGCTCCCATTTCAAAAATATTGCACACGTTTGTATAGATTTCATTTCAAAAATACTGCACACTTCTATAAAAATGTGCTTTAAAAACAGTGCACAATTTTATAGTGCTTTCATTTCAAAAATATTGCACGATTTTTAGAGGTTCGAATTCAAAAATATTGCACACCATACACAACTCCCATTTCAAAAATACTGCACACTTTTATAGAGAATCTGCTTCAGAACGTCTGCTCAATTTTATTACGACCTTCCTCCTCAACTACTTCAGAGCTTTTTCCTCAACTATTTCAAAATTTGGGTAGAATCCGTCTAAAAGAGTTTTGTCTAGAAAGTAACGTTAAGAAGAATTATTTTTCATAAATAATGCACAGTTGGTGTCATCGTCAGTTGCTCATTTTTAAATAGTGAACACATTAATCAAAAGCTAGTTCTCCGTGTCGGTTTGTCTTTTACCATTTGGACATTTTGACTTGTGCGTTAGAAATTCCCGCGTTTCCGTTTCCCAAAATTTATTACTTAATAATTTTTCTTGGTCACGCAAAATTTAATAAATGTAATTAATAAGCCGATAAAATTATTTTATTGACCTATTGGTGGCGGTGGGAGAAGCTTTAAATCATTTTTATTAAATTAATCCGAATCGGAAGTGGCGGTGTTTTCTACGAGAAACAAAGTAGTTCGACCATCCCACAGTCCCTACTCCCCGTACTATTCGAAACCAAAATTTAAAAAAAAACCGTCGAATACAAAACACTTTCACATACTCAGATAAAAAAAACGCGGATTCAAAGATACACGAAAAATAGAAGAAGAAGAGTCCGCGCGGTAAGAGAGTCAGGTCGTGGAAGTTCTGACACAGCGCGCAACCACGAGGAGACTGGAAACAGACTCGCACAATAATCTTGTTTCTGGTCTCCGCTCTCCTCCTTCCTCCTCCACCACCACCTCCTCCTCCTCACTTTCTTCTCTCATTTATATCAATTTCTGTCTGTTCGATTAATTTCTTCCTTCCTTCGGTCCTTCCTTCACCCCGCGATTGTGTTCTGTCACTGGCATTTAGTTAACATGAGAGTGAGAACCAGGGGAGCCCCGTGTGTCACTTTGGGCGTGTTGGCTGGGCTTCCAGAGTGAGGTTGCCCTCGGGGTCGTTACCGGTTCGTGGTATGCACTCACACACGAGGTCCTGACTATCGATTTTAAGTCGAAGTTCAGTACAGGACTCCATCCGCCGGTGTGAATAACCTGATCTAGATAAAATGGAAAAGGAAGACGACGGGGAGATGTGTGGGGAGCAAAGGGAACCGCCACTGGAGAATTAAGTGAAATTTTTATTAAAATGCAAATTATCTATTAAAATTTATTACTCTAATCAATTAATAATTATAACAGGTACGGAAGGATTTGTTAGCTCGTTAGCAACTTCTTCGTTTGGTTCATAGATAATGATGTTGTCTACTCATGTCACTGTTCAACGCCAACTGTCAATATTTTGTTGTCGTGTGACCACAAAATTGCATATAATCCGTAGATAAGATTTCTTTTAATGACTTTTTATATTTATCTGGTATAGATAATGTAGAGAAATTGTTGATCGTGGGAATGGTTTTTCTCTTTATCTGATTACTTTGTTGACATGTATAACCAAACTTCTTTGGGCAGCTGTCGAATAAATTTTTGTTAATAAAGCAGATAAATGAAACAGATAAATACCTGTGCATTACTTTTGGAATGAATAGACGGTCCAAGTGTGAAGTACTTTTGGAATGAGTTCATGATCTGAGTGTTCAATACTTTTCGGATAAAAATATGATCACAGTGTGCAGTACTTTTGAAATGAACACATGATTACAATGTGTAGTATTTTTGGAATGAATATATGGTTGAAGTGTGCAATACTTTTGGAATGAGTACATACTTCAAGTGTGCAATATTTTTGGAAAGAGTACATAGTTTAAGTGTGCAATACTTTTGGAATGAGTACATAGTTCAAGTGTGCAATACTTTTGGAATGAATAGACGGTCCAAGTGTGCAGTACTTTTGGAATGAGTTCACGATCAGAGTGTTCAATACCTTTGAAATGAGTACATAGTTCAAGTGTGCAATACTTTTGGAATGAGAACATAGTTCAAGTGTGCAATACTTTTGGAATGAGAACATAGTTCAAGTGTGCAATACTTTTGAAATGAGAACATAGTTCAAGTGTGCAATACTTTTGAAATGAGAACATAGTTCAAGTGTGCAATACTTTTGGAATGAATTATTACCAGACGTTCGGATTACTTTCAAAGAAAAATTTTCACGAATGTAGGCGTTATTTAAGCGATATCTTAGTCAAGAGTGTGCAATACTTATGAAATGAATTCTTACGTTCAGCTGTTATTCATGAACTTTCCACAGCTCCACAGAATTGTTTGCGCCATTGTCACTTCAACAGAATAGTCAAACAAATTTTGAGCTAAGAGAAAAACAGATGAAAACGAGATGGCAGTTTGGATGGACACGAAAACCGGAAATGACATCACGAAGATGACAAAACGACAGATAAATTCGTGTCAACAACAAGCCTGAACACGTTTTCCAGATACCGTTCAAGTGGGAGTTGAGGCCGTTTTTCAAATTCGCAGGTCAAAGTTCGTTCTGTTTGATTCCGAAAATTTTGTTCTTTCCACCGGAAAATGTAATAAGAGCGAAAGAGGAAAAGATGGTGACAGAGAATCTTGGAAAGGAAAAAAAAGTGACCAACAGGACATTGATGGATGATGGGAGTTGGCTACAAACCCCCAGGGAAGCCAACGGAATCCCTTTCTCACCTCGGATGTCGCCTGCTAAAACAATTTCCTCGAGAACCTTTTCCCGGGGAAAATAATAAGACGACAGGAAAAGACAAAAGACCCGAAAAATTTTTCTTTAATGATAGAAGTCCCCGAAAAACCGGAAATATCGTCATCAATCATGATTTTACATCCCGTCACCCGTCGACAGCAAAACAAGAAACGAACAGAAGAAGACGAAGAAGAAGAAGATGAAGAAAGAGGAGGAGATAAGAGAAGATAAATAGGCTTTGCATCTTGTTATTTGTTTTAGATTTGATTTATGACCTTTCGATTAATTAAAACATAAATCGGGCGATGAATTTTAAAAAGGAAAACCGCCCGCCCCCTACCCCCAATCCAAAATTCAACCCCCGGAGAGGAGATGGTGTTCGGGCAAGATGGTGTAGGTCGGTGTCTCTGATCCACGAACGGAATGATCGAAGACCCGGATCCGGATCAAAACAATGGCAAGACCGAGCCTGAACCTGGTTTTTGTGTCGCTAGATTTAGAGAGACAAATGAACTTGTCCGATGGTTCGCTCTTCAGGTTTCAGGTTCGCATGACTGCGTTGTCTCGAGGATGTTTGCTTTGATAATTTTTCAAAAATGGTTTCCGCTCCTCGAAAAAAGGTTCGGTGGGTTTGATAAAGCTTCCGGACACTAGTGGATTAGCAGACCTAAAAGGTGAAGATTAGGCTGTTTGGGTCGGAAACATAGGACTAAGATTTTGGAAAGTTTGGTTTTGGGGGTATAAATTTGATTTCTTAAAGAATAAAAATGGCGGATGTACCTGAGAACACCTTTAAGTGAGCGAAGGATGCCAGGAAGGACTGTTCATGACCGGAGGAATCAAATCCAGACAATGAAGAGTGTGACCAAGTCAGCATGAAGCTATTTCATAATACTGCACTATTCTATCCAAAGCTTATTTCAAAAGTAATGCACACTCTATGGACGAAATTTATTTAAAAAATATTGCACACATGGACAACTCATTCCAAAATATTGCACAGAACATTTCAAAATATTGCACACTTTCATGGCATCAAAAATAATGCACACTTTCATGGACAATTCATTTCAAAATATTGCACAGTTCCATGGACAATTCATTCAAAATATTGCACACTTTCATGGACAATTCATTTCAAAATAATGCACAGTTCCATGAGCATTCATTCAAAATAATGCACACTTTCAATTCATTTCAAAAATAATGCACAGTTCATATGGACAATTCATTTCAAAATATTGCACAGTTTCATAATAACTCATTTCAAAAATAATGTACACTTTCAGAGACATCTCATTTCAAAATAATGCACACTTTCATGGACAATTCATTTCAAAATAATGCACAGTTCCATGGACAATTCATTTCAAAATATTGCACAGTTCATGGACAACTCATTTCAAAAATAATGTACTTTCACATCTCATTTCAAAATATTGCACACTGCCATCAACTCATTTCAAAAATAATGCACACTTTCATGGACAATTCATTTCAAAAATATTGCACAGTTCCATGAGCTATTCATTTCAAAAATAATGCACACTTTCATGGACAATTCATTTCAAAATAATGCACAGTTCATGGACAATTCATTTCAAAATATTGCACAGTTTCAAGAACTCATTCCAAAAATAATGCACACTTTCAGAGACATCTCATTCCAAAAATAATGCACACTTTCAGAGACATCTCATTTCAAAAATATTGCACACTTTCATGGGCAACTCATTTCAAAAATAATGCACAACTTTTGATAACCCCAAGTACCTTAAAAACTTTGGTAATCACTGGTCCACAGGAAAGTGACACAGCAAAGGGCTGTCCATGACCCAAAGAATCAAAACCAGACTTGAAGAGAGGGGCCCAGGCTATTTCATAACACTGCACCCTTCTAAGTAAAGCTTATTTCAAAAGTAATGCACACTTACAAGAGGAAATTCATTTCAAAAATAATGCACAAACTGAATAATGAACTCATTTAATAAATAACGAAGTCTTCACGAGTCTGCATGACTCGTGTTAAGTCCCTGGACGAAAATTTGACTGACACCAAGACCATACTCCAAAGCAAAGATCTCACCACAAGGCAAACATAAGCGGCGCGTATCACCTTAAACTACCTAACTCCCAAGATGGAGAACGCGAGAGAGGGAGAGGCATTCCACGAATAACTTCCAAATCCGTTATGGCCAGTCTGAAGTTTACGGTATCAAAGACGAAGACTTCGTCTTAGATAATTGAGAGCGGAGTAGATAGATAAATAAAATTGACTATAGAAACCGGCGCCCTTTTTTCGGTGGTCATTGTTCAAATGAAATCCTCTCAAAGATAAGCTGACTCTTGTATTGTTAACTTATTATGTGAGTGATGAAGATGAGAAATTGAGGAAGAGAGAGGGAGATAGATAAATAGATAGATAGATAGAGATAAAGGGAGGAGGAAACTTATTGGATTTGTGTCCTAAATATTTATCCGCTCCTTCAGGAAAAGTTTTAACGACTAAACATAAACCACGGGAGAGGGAGGGGGAAACAAAGCTTACGTTCAGCAAAGATTAGTTTTCCCAAACTACCGGAAACCGGAAATGGAAACCAAACAAAGAAACTGAGAGTCAGCGATTTTTATTTTGTCAAACAACAAAACTCGTGAATGATGATTGGTGGATTAGTTTGGCTTAAACTGCTCATCTCACCTGTGACAGTGTCCAGATAAAACGACTTCCGGTTTCTTACCTGAAACAAAGATAAAATTTAAATCCAATCATCTTAATAGATTATCTTAATAGATAAAATGAGAGAAGGAAATGATGGTCGCTCATTCGACCTGAGTGATAATTTTGTTGTCTTTACCAAAATGGCGGGATTGTGGTCCTTCGGAGACATCCCAGGGGGTTCATTTCTTTAGTACTTTAATTAGAGAAAGATAATAGCTAATTAACTAACAAATTATCTAGCTAAATAACTCTGTGGCTTTGAGAGTCCCAGGAGTCCGTACCCACAACAATGAGTCCTTTTCATCTCTCACCCTGTGTCACTCATTTTGGAAAGGATGCTGGGCTGTGCAAAGAGTAATTAATGAGTCTCGTAGATCTTTTAAAATTTTGCCGACTAATTAACATAATTTATGTGAATTGTGTTTGAGTAATAAAAGCTGAGAGCTATTCTTGTGTCCTGAGGATTTTTTTTACGCGAGTTGAGCAGTTTTTCGGCTGTGACAAGTACACGAATGTACTAGTGCGAATTTTTCCTGTTCATTTCATAAATAATGCACACGAGTAAACATGCTTCATTTCATAAATAATGCACACTTAGGTATGTGATTCACAGTTCATCAGGAACTTTTCGTATGGATACAAAACAATTTGAGGACGAAACCGTAGGCCAACTAAAAAATGGTCCGCACGTTTATTAACTTTACTTCATAAGTATTGCACAGTTTCGTGAAGGATTTAATTCAAAAGTAATGCACACGCACATGAATTGCTGTCACTCGGAACGAACTCTGTTTCGTCAAAAATTTAGCGAACAATTTCATGAGAAACTCATTGCAAAAATGGTGCACACTTGTCTCGACTTTCAAGATGCGTCATTGGTATAAAAATTATTTCATTAATATTGCACAGCTTCATGGCGATTTATTTATAGATAAATATTCATCACTTTTGTTTACATCTCATTTCATAAATAATGCACACACAAAATTAAAGGAAATAATATGAACAGTAGAGTAGGGTAGAGCTCAATTTCAAAAATTTTGCACACTGATGAAAAATATTTTTCAAAAATAATGGACACTTTCATGAGATACTAATTTCAAAAGTATTGCACAGTTTCTGAGACAGCTCATTTCAAAAATATTGCACACTCAAGTGAACAACTCATTTCAAAAGTATTGCACACTCAAGTGAACAACTCATTTCAAAAGTATTGCACACTTTCACAGACAGCTTATTTCAAAAATAATGCACACTTTCAAGAGCCACTCATTTTAAAAATATTGCACAGTTTCTGAGACAGCTCGTTTCATAAATAATGCACAATTAAAAATATTTCACTTCGTAAATAGTGAGCAGGTTTGTTATATAATCATTTCATAAATATTGCACAGCTTACCCATTCATCATCTGACAGAACAGAAAGCTTTGCGATAATATTTTGTGAAAAAGTCTCACGTTCGCCAGAAGACGTTCTCAGCCGTTCGATGTCTGTCGCAAATCACTGTGGCCCTCATCGAATCCATAAAATTGAAAAGTCAAATTTAAAAACGTCATCTCGTCGATAATTTTTGATTTTAACACTTCTGGTCGGACTTTTAATTAACCGGAAGTGGAGATGAGCATAAGATGGGAGGTAGCTGGGGGTAGGGGCAGGGGCAGAGGCAGACAGGACATTTACATTAGTTAGCAATAAAAGCATAAAGACTTCATCTCAGTTTATAATGAATCGGAGGAGAGCTTTACACGGGTTGTAGATTGAATGAGGACCAAGTTTAGAGTCGGAGATGATAGATCGCTGAAGTGGAATTGAGCTTTTGAGCTTTCAAAATTGTAGGAGAAATTAGACTGAGACGAGGGAGAGACGATAACCGAAATTAATTTAAAACCGAACAAAGGAAAAATGATTTCGAGTCTCGTCTTCTCCGACCCGTCTTCCTCCTCCTCTAGTAAGAGGAGATGGATAAAGACAGACAGATAGACAGACAGTTAGAGAGCCATCCATACACATACACAAAAAGCTCTCAAGAAAATGAATAAAGTTTGGAAAGTATTTTAAAAAAGTTTCTATTATGTTTGATGAAGCTTTTGACTGATGAAACATTCTCCAACACTTGAGACGATTCGGGGTCTCAGGCGCCTTCTTCCAATTATTTCGTTTCCCCCGTTTCCGGTTCCGGTTTCCCGCTTTTCCTTCAACATTTTCCCCAAAAGGCGAAATCTGTTTCTTGTTTACCTCCGACTGGATCAGTGTTGCGTTCCTCCAAGAAGAAGAAGCTAAAAAGGGTTTTTGATTAAATTGAATCCAGTCGCGAGAGCAACAAGAGCCACTCACTCACTCAATCAATCAATCATTCAATCGATTGATTGACTGATTGATTGATTGACTGACTTTTGTTTGGATTCTTTTTTTGTAATTTAATTTATTTGCTCTCTGGTTTCGCATCTTCAGTGGATCGGTGAGCATTACTTATGTGATGGATTCTTTCTTTAATTGTGCATTATTTTTGGAATGAATTACTCTCCAGTGTGTGCAATACTTTTGAAATGGGTTATTCACTTGAGTGTGCATTACTTTTGAAAATTAAAATGTTTAAGTCGTAGGGTTTAAAGATTTTAGGGAAGGAGGTGGTAGAGGACTCTCATGAGAACATTCAAGTCAGCGTTTAATCCGCGCTTAACTGAATTTCGAAAAAGAAATAAAAGTAAAAAGCTTTCGAAAGAGAGGGAACCGGAAATGAGTCACGTGACATCAGCACTCCTCAAAGAAAAGTTCAACGATCCATGACTGATGACGGGATCCGTTCAATTTGAAACGTTGTTCATTTGTCCAGAAGAGACTTTGAACGAGAACCGGAGGAACAGATAGCTCGCATCGGGCCTTACGGTTTTTCGAAAATCGATTTGAAATTTGGAGCTTTCCTGGTGGAGGGAGGGGGTTGGAAAACCCTCCAAAGCTCGAATCCATCCTTCTACTGGATAATCTTTTCCCCGGAATCTTTTAATAGAAATCTATACTCCGAGAAGAAGGATTTCCCCTCCTCGTCCTTTTCTTCTTCTATTTTCCATTTGTCATGGGAAACACAAGCGGCGCCATTTTACCCTGAATGTAAACACCATCGATAGGATCGCATGTAATTTATTGCTGTTGAGGAAGGGACCAGAGGAGAGAGAAGAAAGAAACAACAAAAAAGAAACATAACCCTTTAATGTGGTCGTTGTCGTCGTCCACAAAACTTATTTCAAAAGAACTTTTTCATAATTTACAGCGATGTACACCCGAGACTATCCCCCTCCACCCCCTTCAACCCCTACGCCTCTCAGTTCTTTTAAATTAAGACCAACAAATGTTGAGGGAAATGATAAATTGCGGTCTTTCCATTCTTCCATGTATTACACACAAACTCTACACAGAAACAATTCGTGTTGACAATAAATTAAGGGACTGAGCCAATTTGACTCATCGAATTTTATTTCAGTTTATGTACTAAAGCTGTTTAGATATAAACGGTATTTATGAAATTAGTTTAGTTTTAGTTTTAGTTTTGATTCCAAGGGGCAATAGGTCACGGGAGAGGGATATGAACTCACGACCATAACTTCTGTAGTCGGGCAATTTACCCCCAACAGATCTCTCCTAATACAAATAATTAAAAAGGGACTCATTCGGATATTACCTACAAAAGGTTCGTGGTCTAAGTGTGCATTTTTTTTGAAAGAAGTTTTGTTACCAAACTGTGAATTGGTAAAAGTGAGACACTTAGACCATTACACCGAACCATCAGGTCTTATTTTTGAAAGATTTACCCATAAAAGTGTGCGGTAGTTATGAAAGAAGCTCTTCGGTTTGATTTACTTAAGACGTACATTTCACAACGAAGTGTGCAATACTTTTGAAATGATTTATACGTGTCTGCTCAAGAAATGAATTCGTTCCAAGCGTTTAATAATTTGCCAAGGAAGTGTGCGTTACTTTTGAAGTGAGTTGTTCACTAGAGTGTGCAATATTTTTGAAATAAGCTGTCTGTGAAAGTGTGCAATACTTTTGAAATGAGCTGTCTGTGAAAGTGTGCAATACTTTTGAAATGAGCTGTCTGTGAAAGTGTGCAATACTTTTGAAATGAGTTGTTCACTTTTGAAATGAGCTGTCTGTGAAAGTGCAATACTTTGAAATGAGCTGTCTTGTGCAATACTTTTGAAATGAGCTGTCTGTGAAAGTGTGCAATACTTTTGAAATTAGTTTCCTAACCAAAAGGGACATCGATGTATAAAATGAGTTTCCGTCAAAAGTATCTAGTATTAGAGAAACTTTTTGGAAACTTAAATTAAGACCTAACACTTTAAGCTCGAATCAATTCGCATAAGTACAAAACTCTTCGTACAAGTGAAAGTTCTTAGGGGTAACAGATTATCAACCCAACTGACGTGTGGAGGGTGCTTGAGGGTGTGTTCTAGGTAATGTGAGACGGTTATTGCTGTAGAGGTGTTAGTGAGATACTGATTATACTTAATATATTGTAATAGTATATATACTAACAAGTTACTAGCTCTGAGGGACAGGAGAAAATCTTTGGTTTTGATTAGAACTTATGCGTTCAAGCCAATCAAGAGCCAACTACGACCTTTAACCCCTCCTTCCTCTCTCTCATTCCGCTTTAGAAGCTTTTCGAATCTTTCGAAATTTTCTAAAATCTACATCAAAAGAACGGACGTAAAAATGGTGTGACGTAACCACAACAGTGCTGTTGATCTTTTTCACTGACATCTTTCGTCACCCGCAAATGGCTCGAGATGGAAGGTCGTTTGCCCGGTTTCTCCTGACTGTGGCTCCACGAAATTTTTTTTTAACACATCATAACAGAAAATGTTTCCCGAGGTTTTTAGCTCCTTTAACCACGTGACAATCGGCCATTTTGTATTTTATTTATTTTTTTATTTCTCATAAAACCACTCGTAAATTATTTAGAAAATCGTAAAAAGTCGTTCGCGTCATTCAGTGGAAGAACAAACATGTCAATTGACACCGTTTGATGAGTGGGTGGTGGAGGAGACGCGGGGGGTTAATTAGAAGAAGGAATTGAGAAAGACAGACGGACGGACGTAACACCATTTTTTTCGATTTTGATTTCGTACGGTAAATGACCACGGCGGACTCTCTTCTCCTCCTCCTGCTTCGTCTTCTTCACCACGTGTGGGCAGGCAGGAACAGTTTCGAAACATTCGACTCACGTTGTTTAATCAATCTTCGTCAAAACGCCAATTTTTATTAACAATGCCGAATTTAGAAGAATGTACAGAATCATTCCTTCTAATAATTTACATCCTCCGCGTCTTCTTCCTCCTCCTCCTCTACCTCTTCAACTCTCAGACTGTTTTTTGTTTACCGTCTCAGTTCCTGATTTTTGGATGGCGTGGTATTTGAAGGCGTTACCTCGATTTGGACGACTTCCACATGGAGCCACCACCCATCCCCATATCATTAAGCGCCCACTGTGTCTGGAAGAGAGTTAGTCGGGAGATGAAGAGAGGAGAAGATGAGGGACGAGAGGAGAGGAATGAATCACGTTGTCTCACAGGCTTGGAGTTGGGTTCTTCAAACCTCTTTCACATAAAACACGTAAAACTATCAAAATGGAGACTTCGAGGATTTTTCTACTCAATCTCACATCACACTCAAATTATTTCTTTGCCCTTTACTCAAAAACTTCTAAAATCGTCTGCTCATCTCCTCCTTCTTCAATTATCTAATTAATTAATTAAATTAGCCCCTAAACATATACTACCATGCATTTGGTCGTATTGTTTTGTGCTGCAAATAATCTAACCTCATTTTTGCAGGCGTTTTCTTCCAACCCACGCTATGTAAAAAAATTTTTTAATTTAAATTCAAAAACCAACCACCAATAAATAAAGTCGACCATAAATTCGTTTAAAGTTATTAATATACAACATTCGGAGGTTAAAATTAGTCAAAATGATCACGAAATATATAAGTAATAAATTAAAAGTCACACAAATCGCGTCGCATAAAAAAACCGTTTTCAAAATTAACCGTTTTTGTTACACCCATCTATCGGTGAAATCTCGTACTAAAAAACTGTTTTAGTTCTTAATTTCTCCGTAGCGCTGCATTAGATCCCAAACCGAAAATTAAATTTTTTTCTGGAACAAAGTCGTTCTTCCTTGAAACAAAAAGTTTCAGTTAAATTACCGAACCGAAAAAATAAGAGAGAGAAAGGGAGGAGAATTCATTTAACAGCTTTTTTGTTCGGTCTACTCAACAACCAAAGGGACAAACCTTTTTTTTTATTATTAATTTTTAATAAATCAAAGACTTGCGAAATAATTAATGATAGCTGATGGCTGTCAAGGCCAATCTTCATAAAAAGAGGGATTAATGAGGAAAAATTCAGCAAAAGCTACTCTTTGATAATATTTCACATCCCTTCTCGATGCCTTGGATTTGTCATTTACTTCCCTCCAAGTTAAAACAATGAAAGAAAAAAATCATTTATCAAAATTGAAAACAAAAATTAGTTCATTCTCCTCTTGGGAAAATTTCTCGTCGTTAAATATGATTTATTTATACTATTACAATATATATTATACAATTTTGAATGGCGTTACGACAGTTAACGCTACGAGTTTGAAGATTTTTGATCGTTTTCCAAGGAAGCTGTTCGAAAGGTTGTGTCTTTTGTATGGTTTGAGAATCTATTTCCGGGTGTTCGAGATATCGATTTGTTTTGTGGGTTCGAGTCTCGAAATGATTTTGGGGTGTTTTGTGGATGACTGAGATTGGGTTTGGTTTTTGACGTATTTTCAGATTTTGGGTTTAAATTTAAGTTTAGGGAAAGGGGTAGCAAGTTATTAGTGGGTGAAGGTGTGCAGGATTTATGAAATAAAACTTCCGTGAAAGCGTGCAATATTTATGAAATCAGTTCTTATTAAAGATGTGGTTAAATTGTGAAATGAATACCTTCCAAGAGTGTGCATTATTTATGAAATTAGGTGGATGAAATGTTTGTGGAATAAATTTTCATCAAAAGTGTGCAGTATTTTTGAAATGAGTTCTTCAAAGTGTGCAGTATTTATGGAATGAATTTCCACCCAGAACTGTGCAATATTTATGAAATGAATTTCTTGTGATACTGTGCAGTATTTATAAAATGAATTCTTGATTGAAGTGTGCAGTATTTATGGGATAGATTTTCTTCGATAGTGTGCAGTATTTATGAAATGAATTCCCCTCAAAAATGTGCAATATTTATGAAATGGATTCCGGACAAAGTGTGCAATATTTATGAAATGAATTTCGCCACCAAGTGTGCAATACTTATGAATTGGAATCCTTCCCTAAGTGTGCAATATTTATGAAATGGATTTCTCCTCAAAGTGTGCAATATTTGTGAAATGAACTTCCCTGAGAAGAGTGCAATATTTAGGGGATAGATTCTCTTCGATAGTGTGCAACATTTTTGAAATGAATTTCCCTAAGAAGTGTATAACATTTATGAAATGGATTCTCTTCAAGTGTGCAATATTTATGGAATGAATTCTACCCCAAAGTATGCTCTATTTATGGAATAGATTCCCCTCAAAAGTGTGCATTACTTATGAAATGTTTTACTCTCGAAATTGTGCGTCATTTTTGAGATAAGGTTCTTCCTCTCCATTGTTACAACCAAATTTATCTTTTCTTCTCGAAATTCCCTGTCGCTTATTATAAGCTTATCGGAAGAAACTTCAATTCTACTTTTTGAGCAAATCAACCTCCTTGCAGGAGAACACTGACCAAAAGTCGATGACCAATTTTGTGTGTGTGTGTGTGGCAACAAAAAAAGTTTGACTCAAACCCGAAAACTCGTATTTCCGGCGAATAAATAACCAAAAGAAGATGGCGGGGCGGGGGGACGCATTCAAGTATTTTCGTTAATAATTAAAATAATTTCATCACTTTGGAAATGGGAAAAGCAATTAACCCTCAGAGGTCACCTCGTCCACCAAACCGGAGGATTCCTCTGTCCTTCAATTATTTTTATTAAACTTGAACTCGAGAGAGATGGTCCCTCTTTCCGGTGTCTTAAGACCCGAATCAACACCAAAGAGAGAACCTGAGATTCTGTCATCGAACTCTTAACCCTCCTCCTCCTCTTCGGGTCGGGTTGCCATGGTTTCATTTTACATCCTCCGGAAGACAGAGAGGTGAATCCCTTTCGTGGAGATTATTAATGACCCGCAAAAAATTATTAATTAAAAGTAATCTCAAATTGCGGAAACCGATCGGCCATTGTCGGGTGGGAAAATGGCGGAAAGGAACCGGGATGGGTGGAGGGCAGGACCTCAATTCTCCTATTTAATTCCTGTTTCTTGTGATTAATGAACCGCGGAATTTATCAATTTTTCTCTTTTTCTGTTGGTTAGTTCGTTGGTTTCTCTCCTCTTCTTCTCTTCCTTCCTCCAGTTACTAACGTCTAAAAGTGTGCATGATTTATGAAATTAAACTTCCATCCAAAGATCTATGAAATCAATTATTCTCAGAAGTGTGCGTGAATTGTGAAATGACTGCCTTTTAAGAGTGTGCATTATTTATGAAATTAGTCGGTTGAAATGGTTGTGGAATCAATTCTCCTCAAAAGTGTGCAATATTTTTGAAATGTATCATTCTCAAAATGTGCAGTATGAATTGTACTCAGAAGTGTGCGATATTTATGGAAAAAAATTCTCTACAAAGTGTGCAATATTTATGGAATGAAACGAATTCTTTCTCCATGTGTGCAATATTTATGGAATAAACTCCCCCCAGAAGTGTGCAGTATTTATGAAATGATTCTTTCTCCATAGTGTGCAATATTTATGAAATAAACTCCCCCAGAAGTGTAATAATGGAATGGATTACTGGACATAGTGTGCAATATTTATGAAACCAATTCCTCCCCAGAGTGTGTAATAATTTTGAAATGAACTTCTGAACAAAGTGTGCAATATTTATGAAATGGATTGCTGTCAAAAGTGTGCCATATTTTGAAATTAAACCCTGACAAAGTGTGCAATATTTGTGAAATGAATTCCACCTCAAAGTGTGCAGTATTTATGAAATGAACTCCCCTCAGAAGTGTGCAGTATTTATGAAATGAATCCCTGCCCATAGTGTGCAGTATTTATGAAGTGGATTCCTTCAATGAGTGTGCAGTATTTATGAAACGAATTCCTTCTCCAAGTGTGCAATATTTATGGAATGAACTCTCCTCAGAAATGTGCAGTATTTATGGAATGTATTCCTCCCATAGTGTGCAGTATTTATGAAACGAATTCCTCCTTAGAGTGTGTAATAATTATGAAATGAACTCGTGGACAAAGTGTGCAATATTTATGAAATGGATTACTCTCAAAGGTGTGCAATAGATTTGGAATGAATTCCCTTCAAAAGTGTGCAGTATATTTGAAATGGATTCCTAGACAAAGTGTGCGGTATTTATGAAACGAATTTCTTTCCCAAGTGTGCATTAATTATGAAATGAACTCCTGTACAAAGTGTGTAATATTTATGAAATGGATTCTTCCCCAAAGTGTGCAATATTTATGAAATGTATTTCCTTCAAAAGTGTGCAGTATTTATGAAATGGATTCTTCTCAAAAGTGTGCAGTATTTATGGAATGGATTTCTGGACAAAGTGGGCAATATTTATGAAACAAATTTCTCTTTAGAGTGTGCAATAATTATGGAATGAACTCCTAGACAAAGTGTGCAATATTTATGAAATGGATTCCTCTACAAAGTAAACAATGAATTTCCATCAAACGCGTGCAGTACTTATGGAATGAGTTTCTCATTCAATCTCTAAAAAAATTTCCCATACAAATGTGCATTAATTATGAAACGAAATGACTTTCAAAAGTGTGCATTATTTATGAAACAGCAAGTTTTCTTACGAGGTGTCCCTACAAGAAAAAATGAGTGAACAGTGAGTTGTCTTTAATGTCTAACCTATCGAGTAGCCAGTGAACGGTAACACGTCCAGACGGAAGAGGAGGAAGTGGAGAAGAGCGGATGGAGAAGAAGGGAGGAGAAGGAGAAGCAGAAGACAAAGTGATTTCACCACTTAATTGTGTTCGGATGTCAATCCGAGGAGAGAGGAAAAGAAAAACTTGCAAAACAATTTTTTTTTCTAATTAGTTTGGCTGATGTCAGTTTTGACAGTTTGTCAGAAACGTCCGTGACACCCGTTAATAGAAGCACTTAAAACCACTTTGGGAAACGAGAGGAGAGAAGGCGGTGAGAGGTAGAAGGAGAGGGAGAGGAGATTTGAAATTATTTTTATAAAAATAGAAAAATGATCGCGAAGGATCGGAAGAGAGAGGTGGCAGAAAGGATGGCGGGAAGGTCGTTGGAAGGTGAACCTGAGTGCAAGGTTCGCGAAATCAAGATCGCCGGATAGAGTGACAGATAAAAATCGTTTCACTCACTTTTCGAACGGTGGATTCAGGTTTGAGCCTGCACAACCAACTCTGCCTGGACTTTTCATCTCATTTCCCGTAGCTTTTGTCATAAAGCGTCCTCGGCTTCAAATCGGTTTGTCATTTCGAACATTCAATCAGAAATTCATTTCATAAGTATTGCACACTTTCATCCCTGATACGACACTTTTCAAAAAGAAGCCCTTCATAATTATTTGACACTTGTTTGGGACAAAAAAAGGTCATTTCAAAAATATTGCACACTTTCAGAGACAACTCATGTCTCGTTGGTTTAGGAAACTCATTCCAAAAGTGTTGCACGCTCAAGTGAACAACTCACACTTCAAAAATAGTGCACACTTTCAGAGACAATCCATTTCAAAAGTATTGCACACTTTCAATAGCAACACATTTCATAAATATTGCACACTTTGTCCAGGAGTTCATTTCATAATTATTACACACTCATTCAGCTTTCATATTATTTCAGTCAGTTTATTTCATAAGTATTGCACACTTTCATCCCTGATACAAACGTACACTTTTCACAACAAAGCCCTTCATAATTATTTAACACTTGTTTGGGACAAAAAGTCATTTCAAAAATATTGCACACTTTCAGAGATGTCTCGTTGGGTTAGAAACTCATTCCAAAGTTTGCTCAAATGAACAACTCAAAAATACTGCACACTTTAAACAACATTTCAAAATATTGCACACTTTCAGAGACAATCCATTTCAAAAGTATTGCACACTTTCAGCAACTCATTTCAAAATTTTGCACACTTTCAGAAACAGTTCATGTCAAAAATACTGCACACTTTTAGAGAGAGCTCATTTCAAAAATATTGCACACTTTGCCCAGGAATCTATTTCATAAATATTGCACACTTTCAGAGACAACTCATGTCCCGTTGGTTTAGGAAACTCATTTCAAAAGTAACGCACATATCTTTGGCAAATTTTTAAACGCTTGGAACGAATTCATGTTTTGAGCCCGCACGGTTTTACGAGGAAATCATTTCAAAAGTATTGCACACTTCGTTGTGAAATGCACGTCCTAAGTAAATCAAACCGAAGAGCTTCTTTCATAACTACCGCACACTTTTGTGGGTAACTCTTTCAAAAATAAGACCTGATGATTTGGTGTAATGGTCTAAGTGCTCAATAACACTAGTTGTATCAATAATACTCCACACTATCATACCCAAGTCATTTCAAAAGTCTTGCACACATTCATCTTGACTCATTTCCACAGACTTTCTAAAATCATGATAACTCCACACCTTGTGGGGAAATGTTGTCTTTCATAAATCTACCCACCTTTGAGTGGATCATCCCAAAAATACTGCACACTTGAATGAGTAAGTTGTTTTAATAATTTTCCACACTATCATTCATTTCAAAAGTACTGCACACTTCACTCAAAAACATCGCAAACTTTCTAAAAGCATTTTAGGATAACTTCACCTCTTTGGGAAAAGTTTTATTTCATAAATCCTGCACAACCTGCTCCGGGTTGGGTTGGGAGTGGCTCATCCCAAAAGTAATGCACACTTGAGTGGGTATCCGTTTCATAAATAATGCACAATTCCACCTGGTAATCAATTTTTTAAGTCCATGGAGGAGCTGTTAATTTGATTTTAGCCGAACTCCCCATAAAAGTGTGCAATATTTATGAAAGAAGCAATTTTCACGAGTGCGGATTGTTTCTCCCGAATTTTAGGACCAAAAGCTTTCACCCAAAACCGAAAGCTCCTTTGAGAACAAACAACAGGAAAGGCAGAAGGGCAGTTAAAAGATTTAATTAGGAAAAGGGAGGCGGGAAAGTTCTTTGGAGAAAAGTTTTCCGGGGAGAGGAAAATTCGATTTAGAAGAGGGAAATGGATTTTCTACTTTCCCCTTTTAAGTGGCAACGCTTTTAACGCACTTTCATCCTCTTAAAAAAACTTTTCCACCATCCAGATTATTTTTGTAGATAATATTAACTTTTAGATAATTATCTGGAGACCGAGTTGGTGACCTGTTTCGATTTTGCCTCTCAGGAAAGCCAGTCACCTCTGCTTTCGTCATCACAATAATCTTTGTGTAACACTATGTTTGGCTCCTTCCCCTAACTCCTCCTTCGTTTCATAAGTAATGCACACTTGGATGGAAAAATTTATTCAGAAGTTTGATTGAATGGCAAGGTCATTTCATAAATAATGCACGATTTTGTTGTTGTTTTTGTTTTTGTAACAAATTTTAAAACAAGTGCGACTTGAGTTGTTGATAATATTGTGCAATATTTATGAAATGAACGCTCTCTAAAAGTGTGCAGTATTTTTGAAATGGGTTGTCTCTGAAACTGTGCAATACTTTTGAAATGAACTGTCTTTGAAAGTGTGCAAAATTTTTGAAATGAGTTGTTCTTAAATGTGTGCATTACTTTTAAAGTTGATCGTCTCTTGAAGTGTGCAGTATTTTTGAAATGAGCTGTCTCTGAAGTGTGCATACTTTTGAAATGAACTGTCTTTGAAAGTGTGCAAAATTTTTGAAATGAGTTGTTCTTAAATGTGTGCATTACTTCTGAAATGGATCGTCTTTTGAAGTGTGTATTTTGAAATGAAATTCTCTTGTGCATTATTTGAAATGACGATCTCTGAAATGAGCGATCTCTGAAATGGCTCGTCTCTGAAGTGTGCAGTATTTATGAAATGAGCTGTCTCTGAAACTGTGCAATACTTTTGAAAGCTCACAAAGTTGTTCATTATTTATGGAAGGTTCATCGGAAGTTACGAATGTCAACAGTCCAGCCCGTGGGAGCTTTTGGGTGGGAGGTTTCCAGTTTAGGTTGGAAGATTTGGGCGTGGGGCCGAGCCCCCATCGGGGCACTAAATTCTATATTATTATCCTCCATGATTCATTACACCTTTCAAATTTTTATAGAAAAGCTCTGTCAGCAATTTCCAAGAGATGTATAACCTGGAAAATGAAAAAGTCGATGGAAAGTGTATTGCAAGACCGTAATGAGGTCACCTGTCGAAGAGTAAAAAGGCGAAAAATGAGTATGGCGGGCACGGGGGTGGAGGGGGCCTCACTCTCGAGTAGTGTGAACAAACAAAACGCTCCGGATAATCCCGTTATTGATTGCCTTTCATTTTAATTTGTAATGTTATCCACTTAGAAGAAGAATTTCGCGATCGGAGCGGGTGGGTGGGCATGAGGTCATTACCTGACATTAATCATAGGACAATGAGGCAGTTGAGCCTTGTCAAATGGGGTTCGAATTCCATCGAAGGTGATGAAGAGGATGTACTAATGCGTGGCGGAAGGACTTTGACTCCTCTTATTCACCAGATTACCCCAAGAAACGAAGGCGTTCGCCGAATGAAACTAGTCATCACGATTTCGTAAACGTCCCCTCAGGGTAGAGGGAAGGAATTGAACAACATAATCTAAACAAAGAGAAGGAGAACTAATTTGGGACATGACACTCTATCAAAACTGACACAGACAAAGGCCCACTCCCTGGGAAATGTTACTCATCAAAACATTTTGTTATCAAAATAATGAAAACAAAAACCTGGATACGGTTCCTCGAATTTACGACATAATGGACACCGTTTTATAATAAAACAGGAAATGAATCAGGTGAACGTTTCGAAGATGTCCGACTCGGAGGTATGGCAATTATACCACCAAGGAAGTGGGCACACAAAAAGCGGAAATAATAGCGAACCTGTACGAGTGTTGAGAACCGTAGACTAATCACCACCGAAACAGCTGGATATTAGACAGAATCATAATCTCATAGGCCTTGAGGCTAGCCTGAACGACTGAGAGGATAACCAGAGATTTTTAGAAAAAAGGCACGAACACCCGAGAGCCTGCTTTCAATTTTTTTTCTTTGTTACAGGTTTCGAGGCACCGCGGGGTGTTAAATAGAATTCCTCGTTTCCACACACACACAACACACACCACCCACAAGAATATCTAGGAGCTTGGGTACATGGTAGCCTGTTGCGTCCGGAGGAATTACTTCCAGACCGAGGAAAAAGTTTTGTTTTTATTTACGAGCTTAGCCACCAACGGTTTCAGGTATGTTTTTAAGGTTTTGACTTTGTTTTGGGCTTTATCTGATGATTATCTGTTCCTTTAGGTTCGGTTCGAGTGTTTATCGAAGAGGAATTCTGACTTTTCCACGAGGAACTGGATGATTTGTTACGGTTTTTGGAATTTTTGTTGTGATTGTAAGAAGAAGCGGTTCGAGAATTTGCTCGAATCCTTCCGTCGCCACTGCGGTGTAGGTTCTGAGGAGATGGGAGAGTTATGTTGTCTTAGCTGTGTCTTTAGGCGGTGCGGGTTTCATTTCAGGTGGACTGTATATCTTCGAAAGGAGTTTACGGAAGGTTTTTGGGGATATAGTATCTGTCCCAAAAGTCCCCGGAATGAGTTTTCTCATAAACACTTATTCAGGATTAGTTTATGGTCTTTTCAGGACTTTCCACAACGCCATGTTTGACTTCTGCATTCGAATAATCCGCCCGGTTGGTCAGCATCGACTACCATTCCGGGAACTTTGGGACAGACCCTTCAGAGTCGTAGACAGGTGGAACGAATTTTCGGTCGTCCCTTTAAGACCACCAACAGCACCCCTGAGGAGTAAACATAGGCTGCAATACAGGAAAAGACCACAGACTACAGCAGCTCAGTCACCCATAACAGGTACGTTCCTCTGGTTCAAGGATCGTCTGCTATGTATCATATCAACCCCGGGACCCATATCCAAAAATCACTCACCCTAAGCACTAACCCATCATTAGAGCTAAATCATAGAGTAACGTCCACAAAGACTTAAAAACGTTTAAACACTCTATGGACGTCAAAACGCGGCGGCAAACATTTTCTTACTCTATGAATCATGTTACAGATAATCACGGCAGACAGCCGACAGTCGGAGCATCACACGACGCAGAGCCCATACAAATTCATCGGATCACGTGAGTTTTCTTAGAATTCAGTTTTGATTTATAATTTTTGGCAACGCGATTGACCAAAAAGGGAGGAAGGGGTTTGGGGGTGGGTGAGGAAGAGGAGGAGGCAGTGGCGGAGGCGGACAGAAGAAACGATAATTAATGAGAAGGATGGGAGTTTGGCGCCAGGCACGGATTCTCTCTTTATATTATATTTAATTATAAATCGTTTCGTGATATCGATGATAAGTCATAAAACAAATCAAAAGATGGAGATGAGGAGCCATCTTTTCGGCTCTTTCTTTGCAATATTTCGCAATTATTATCCGCATAAATTATCTAAATTGGTTCATTATCCGCTATAATATTGACTTTAATATAATATAATTAATTAATCCGAATATTTATGGCGTCTTGATTCGCGGAAAAGGAGTCGGATTCGAAAGAAAAAAAATTTTTTTTCCTTTTAAGATAAAAATCGTAACGAGTCGGATGGATAGTCACGGTGTGTGCAGTCGCCATTTTGTTTTTAATCTCTTGTGGTTTTGAATTCCTCCGAGAACCTCTAAATATAAAGAATCGGGTATATGTTCTTGCTCTCGGGGAAAGTCTCTTATCCGGTTGTTGGGATAAAAACGTCGGTCTGTCTGTCGGTGTTGTTTGTGTTTCTCCTGCTGTTTCGGGTCGTTTAGGTTAGTTTTGATTGTCGAGTTGTTCTTGAGAGGGATGTTAAGAGAGTATGGTAGGAAATGGGGAGAAAGGTCTAAACAAAGACAGAGAGAGGAATAGATAAATGTAAAGAAGATAGAATAAAGGAAAATGATGAAACCATCACAAGAGACAAAGGAGCAGATAGAAAATGGTGAGATATAAGATGAGATAGGAAGATTCAGATATATAGCTGTGAGAGAAAATGGGCAGAAGTAGACAGGGACGTGAGGAAAAGAGTTATATTAGAAGGAGAGAGGGTGTGATAGATGGGAAGCAGAATTCCTAGAGAAACAAAAGAGAAAGAGGCAGAAATGGTGAGAGAAAAACATTTAGATGTAGATAAAGAGAGAGAGAGAGAGAGAGAGAGGAAGAGAGAGAAAAGAAACAACGAAAGAGAGAGCTGCAAATAGATGGGAAACAAGAAGAGACCATCCATAGACGTCCATAGAGGAAGCAAGAAGAAACCAACAGAAATGGCAGTTAGATAAAGAGACCAATAAGAGAGAGAGAAGGAAAGATAGAGGAAGAGACAGAGAGAAGGAGGCAACGAAAGAGAGTAGTTAATAGATGGGAAGCAAAATTCAGAAGGAAAGAAAGAGAGACAGAGATGGTGGGGGAAAAACAGAGTAAAAGCAGAAGGCAGAAAGAGATGGAAAGAAAGAAAATAGAGGAATAGTCGAACAAATGCAGAGAGAAGTAGACAAAAACAGTAGGAGAAGAACAAGTAGAAGTAGATGAATACAGCAAAAACACTAAGAAAAGTACAGAGAAAGACGGAAGTAGTTATATACAGTAGAAGAGACACAAACATAGCAAAACAGTCACAGAAGACATGACCATCTCAAAACACTTCATCTCTCTACAACACACAAATCAAAAGTAGATGGCCATGTGTGAAGAACGCATGATTCAACAAGAATTGAATTAAATAAATAATTATTTAGGAATTATGGTGCGCGAGAATAAAAATGGCGTCGGATGGGGCTCCGGGATTAATTTTCCGCATGTTAGGTCGGTGGGTTTCGACTTTTCTCTCGAAAAACTGACCATGACGAAGGACAGACGCGTGACTGAATTTAAATTTCGTCGAGATAAATAAATCAAAAGGTAAAACGAGGCAACAACAACAACAAAAAACCAGATGGACGGCAGAGGGGGCCCCTCGAGCCCCACTTTTTGGTACGAAATTGTTTTTTCTTCCTCTCCTCGAAATCTCTCACGAGCGGCCGTTTTTTTGAACGCGATTGTTTGACTTTGAAGACTTTGATAGCCGGAAGGCGTCCATGTTTAGTCTCCACCCTGAAGAACGCATCGTCTAATTGTAGTGGTTGTAGTGAGATTTTTCATGCTCAAAAAATTGTAATCACGATTTACAAAACCCCATTCATGAGGTTGGGATTGTTAAACCTCACCCAGCAGGACATCCAAAGGATCTTCAAAGTGGCACTAGATCAAGGTTGAAGTTGCCAACAAAATCGGTCGGAAGAGAAAGAAAACAAAACGAGAGGAAGGAGATGGTTGAGGTACCTGTTTCAGGCACGGCCTGTCCTTTTAAGGCTTATGAATTGAATTTTTCTTTTTTTATTATTATTTGTTTTGTTGTAATTATCATAAGAACTTGCCATATCCGCAAGATGGCGTCCAACAAACGATTCCCTCGTTTTACTTCAAATAATTTAACGTTTAAAGGTTTGTCGGCGGCCATTTTTTCCGGGACCTGAAATTATAGGGCGAGGAATTACACGTAAATGGCAATGATTAATAAATTTTACACGCTTGTAAAATTGTTGTTAGAAAAAAAACTTCTTCGTCTTCTTCCTCCTCCATCTCCATCTTTCCTCCGTTGCCAATTTATTATTTAAGCGAGCAATAATAATAAAATAAAAAGTTTTTTTTTGGGAGGATTATAGCTGATAATCATCGCGCCGTAATTTATATTTATAAACCAGATTATTTCCTCTAAATCGGTCGTTTTTAATGATACCTAAAAGGTACGAGTGGAAGCCATGTTAAGACTTAATTTTTTCGAGAACCAGGTTCACCGGATTCCGGAGTTAGGTTGTGTCCTCCATTCAAAGCTGTTACGTTTCCGTTTATGGTGTTCTATCAAGTGTTAGTAGTAAAACGGTCCATGGGAGGGTGGTGAAGGTTTGATCTTTATCAACAGGCTGAGTTGAATGACTTTGGGATAACGGCGGGGGTGATGATGATTCCAAAAGTTGGCGGAATCGAAATCGTAAAAAGAAAAATTTCGAGATGGGGTAAATTTTTTGCTTTCGAAAACGATTATTTTTATTCGAAAGGGTTTGATTTTTGGCGCCAAAAATCTTAATTGGGGATGAGGTCGGTTGACTATAAAATCTTTGCTGGAGGAAGGTGGATGTTTGAAGCGGCTTCTTCGGTGTTTTGTAGTGTCTACCTTAGTGACTTTCTGGGTGACCCAAAACCAGTCATGGTCGTTGGTTCTCGACTAAAAAGTCGACATTTTGTTAACTCGATCTCTTCAGTGATAACATGTTGCTACGTGCAAAGTGAAAGATCGACCAGAGCGATAGTTGGAAAGGACGAAGATGAAGATTAACAAGTTCCAGTCAATGGTCAGAGAGTTGAAGGAAGAGGTTAGGGGGAATGGAGGAGGGAAGGAGGCAAAGGGCACCAAAACCGCGTGGGTAGGAAGAAGAAGCAACAACCGAAATAAGAGTTGACTCAAGACGTCAGCACGCCATCATCCTAGATAGAGGAGAGGAGGATGTGTTCGGTTCAAAAGCTAATTCATAACTAGTTTTGACGGAATGATGGACCATCACGAAAGGGAAGAGAAGCTGACGACCAGTTTAACCGTTGCTCTCGTTAATTACCATTCCAACTAGACGGAGAAGATGAAAGGAAGAAGAAAAGTCAGCTTAGAACGTGAAGTAATTTCCTCTTCGGTGTTCAAATGACCTCTTAGAGCCTGGGTCAACTCGACCAAGAGCAAAAAAATCGGTTTTAAGCTCGTGAACTACAAGCTTCCAATTCCGTCGGCCATTTTTGTGTCCAATTGCGTGTTATAATGAAAACTAAGCCGGAAGTGATGTCATGGAAAAGAAGCGGACATAAAATTTTGACACAAACGCGTGTAAGATGTTAATTATAAACTCTGAGGTTTTGTGTTGGACGTCTTCATTTTCTCTTCGGTTAATATAAATATAACTGATGTTTGTTTGGATTCACGTCCGTCTTTCAACCGTTCCCAAGAGTGTTTTGCTATTCTCATTCGCGCCATCTATCCCCATTTTGTTTACTACGAACATCCAAACACGATCTCAGAATTGCTGACTGTTGCGTCATTTAACTGGCTCATCGTTTTGTCTTGCTGTTAACTACTTCCTGTTTCATCTCGTCTGTGATATCCCGATACAGAATGCTATATACAGTATCTATTATCGACTCACAGGATTGGTTTTCCATACCCAAATAACACGAAAGATGAAGAGAATCAGAGAACCATTTCCGGTTGTTGTGTCACACAATTTTTAAAGAAAATCGGCCAACATGAAAGGAAGAAACTAACGATTCACTAGATAATTTTGGGAAAATTAATAAAATGACATTTAATACACCGGAAGGTGATACCGGTCCCGTCTACTCTCAGAAATGGGCGCTTGGTCGAAAATCCATTTCATAAATAATGCACACTCTTCTAAAACTTAATTCATACTCGAAGGAGGAATTTATTTAACAAATACTGAATCCTATGAATTCAAAAATTCATCTCAAACATCATGCACACGTTTGTAAACAACTCATTTCATAAATATTGCACAGATTATAAATTATTTTTCAAAAGTGATGCACACTTAACCTTAGAAATCATCTCGCAGTGTAATTTTCTACTTAGAGTTTGTTTTATAAATATTGCACCGATTATAAATTATTTCATAAATACTGCACAGTCTTTTCCTGAGTTCATTTCAAAAATATTGCACACAGTTCTAGAGATTTCATTTCATAAGTTCTGCACACTCTATTCCTGAATTTATCTAAAAACTATTTCACACAGTCCTCAACATTTCATTTTATAAATACTACACATAGTTCTCAAGAGTTCATTTCAAAAATATTGCACACAGTCCTCAAGATTCTTTTCATAAATACTGCACACTCTCTTCCTGAATTCATTTCAAATATTATTACGCACAATCTCTTCAAGATTCATTTCTGTAAAATATTGCACACGGTTCTAAAAGAGTATTCTATAAGATGTACACAATACTTTTGCTGACTTCATTTCAAAAATATTACACACGGTCCTCAATATGTCATTTCAACATGTATAATTTTATAAAGACTTTTCAAAATGGCCTTATGTGACTTTATTCATAAGTAATGTATACAGTTTGGTGCAATTCATTTCGAATCCGTTTCAAAAATATTGCACACTAACATCAAAAAACCATTCGACCTCATTTCATAAATATTGCACACTCTTCCTCAATCCATTTCAAAAGTTATGCCCGATCAATTACTTATAAGAACAAATTTACTGATGTTCCTCACCTATAATGGAAATAATTTATGAGTCAATGATAACAATAAATAATATACAAATTTATAAAACTTAGAAATCACTCCAAAGTATAATTCATTTCATAAGTAATGCACACTTTTTGAGGATTCGTTTCATACCAATTTATATATTCATCCATAATCTCCTTCACTTATATAATCATTTGTCAAAACTAATGCACACTTGTTTCGAGGCCATTGTATAAGTGTATAAAAAAGATTTATATAATTCTATACTAATCCATTATATATATACAAACGATGTGACTCATTGTGTATTATATTAGCAAATACTGTGCTGCATGAATTCCAAATTTCATAGCAATAAAAACATGTACATAGTTCATTTCATAAATATTGCACATTTTTATAAATTTCATTTTCAAAAGGAACTCAGCACATTCTTGTTGCAGATGTTTGTGTTTGGGAATGCAAAAGAATGCAGTTATCTATTGCAACCAAGACCATCCGAGACCATCAACACCTGAGGCATCCTTATTCGGACTTATTGATCGGAGATTTTTCTTGAAATGTCTTTTTCCTCGTTGTCAGGACAAGAGAGAGGGCGGGGGGGTATATAAAATATAAAAACAATTTTAATCATTAAAAATGGCGCCTGATTGAATCTCCTGGAAGAAAAGGTGGCAAATCTGATGGGAGACTCTGTCCTTTTTATGTCAAATTAGTAACGGAGTCACGCCCTGTAATTAATGCAAAGGCACCTGAAATGGAATTCGAGAAAAGAATGCCGGAGAAACGGCCATTTTGCTTTGGAGATTTTTCCTCCATTTCCGGTGATGGTATGGTCTTACCTCCAACTTTTGACGGGAGGAAAGCGGCAAAAGCGAAAAAAGAAATTGGACGTGACTTTCGAGATAAGAAAGCCGAAACGTGGGTTAGTCCTTTGGGGGCCATCCTAAAAATAAATTGAGGGGGCGGATTATTAATCAAAAAAAGAAGAAAAACTGAAGCTTGAGTTGGGTAATTAAAACGTAACAAAGACTAAACACCAATCACAAGAAGTTGAAGAAGATGGCTTTAGGCGGTTACCAAATTCCGAAACCTCATGTTTTGCGGCCCACAGAATCACATCGAAATTTAAATTTTTTTCAAAGGGACAACCGACGACAACATCACTCACTCCGGTTCCTGGCTACGGCCTTGATTGGTATTTTGTCAAAACGCGGTAACAAAACTGTCAGGATTTTGAGTTTTTCAAAAGTCTTCTCCAAACTCAATGTCGTCCTCGTCGTCGTCGTTGGACGTTTTCCGGGTGTCAAGTCCAATGCCCCCTCTCAAAGGAATCAGGACGAGATGAAAGGAACACAGAATCCGTGCACTTAGATTTGTGTTTACTGAATTCTGAGCAAACACGGAGAGAGGTAGAATACAAACATGTCAAGACATGATTTGTTTAGAGACTAATAGAGAAATAAATGGAGTCGTTAAGAGTCTTTCAAGGGCCCTGTAACAAACGGTTTTGAAGGAACGAAGTGTTTTTGGTCATTACCGAAGACAAAAACAAACGACGGAGGGGAAGGAGATAGGAGAGGCCCACAAGACAAAGACGTGAAAACAAAACAAATCACCTAGATAAAGACTAGACCCAATCAAAGAACAGGAGACGGGGGTGAGTGGGGGTGGGTGCGACAAGACAAACGAAAGTCATCGGTGATAAAGAGTACCCACTGTGAGGATGACACGAAACAAGTCGGTCACGTGACCCAGGCCCAAACCCGAAGGAATTAACATAAGTAAATTTATCTAGTCACCAAGAGAACGCATAAACCGAACAGACGTTCCAGGTACGTCCTGATTTTGTGAACGTTATAAAGGTTTTTGGCCCTCGTTAACCGATCAATTCAAGAAGACACACGTGCTCCTCATCAACGAATGCCTTCACGTCAACGAATCGACCGACCTTTTCCTCTCCATAATTATTTATTAATTATTAATTAATATTGAATACTTAATTTATTAATCCCGAATACATTTCAATAGCTAAACAAATTCCACAAGGATTCGGATCCGGGATTAAAAATCAGCGACGGGATTAAGATAAGGCAAAAACAAAAAATTTTCGGGATTTCAGGTTTGTTGACCGTACCTGAGGTTTAGAATTTGCTCTGAGCCCTTGGTCGTGTCCTTCTCACTCACCTAACTCATCCTCCAAGGTTTTGAAATGATCGCGATTTGAATAATTAACACGGTAAAAGTGATAAATTGGTCGAATGTCAATAATCACCGGCGATTATTCATAATCACCAACTAACCATGGTATATGTGACAATTTACTGAATATTTATCACACTTACCGGCTAGTTTATAAAATCCCCCAACTCCTAATGGGGAATTTAACAACAGTTGGATATTTTATTTCACCGGAAATTGTGTATACTCGCCAGATTTATCACTTTTACCGTACACATTTGTATTAGGTTGGAAACTATAAAACGGCCGTTGAACAGACTAAAGACTACACCTAAAACGCCCGTTTATAACTTAATAAATATTGCACACAGTTCTAGAGGTTTCATTTCATAAGTTCTGCACACTCTTTTCCTGAGTTCATTTCAAAAATATTGCACACAGTTCTAGAAATTTCATTTCATAAATACTGAACTCTATGAATTCAAAAATTCATCCCAAACATCATGCACGCATTTGTAAACAACTCATTTCATAAATATTGCACAGATTGTTAATTATTTTTCAAAAGTAATGCACACTTCTCCCCAGAAATCAACCCCAATACAATGCATTTGTTACTCAAGAGTTCACATCATAAATACCTCACACTTCTTGAGGATTCATTTTGTGCGTATTCTACAGTTTTTTAAGCCAGCATTTCCCAAAAGTAATGCACACCTCTTGTCCATGTTCATTTCATTAGTACATCATTATTTTATAAATACAAATCATTTATCGTGTTTATATTATAGTATTTATTATATATTTAGTACTAAGTGTTATTAATAAGTACTAACTACCACGAAATCCGAATTTCCTATTAATAATGCACACATTTGCAAATACCCTATTTCATAAATATTGCACAGAGTACAAA
>JADMLL010000010.1:5547125-5699579 GCA_016920875.1 Columbicola columbae
TCTTCGATGCGTTTTTCAATGCGTTTTCACTCATTTTAATTTCTATTTTCTTTTCTCTCGTTATAATTTGACTCTATACGTATGTTTAAGTGCTCTTTTTCGGAGTGATTCTAGTTTATAAGATTAACTCTCATAGTTATTAAGTTTACTCATATAATTTGTGCTAGTGCTGTGTTCTAACAAACCCGTCGCGCTGTAGTGCTCGGTTCAATTAACCAGTCACAATGAGTGAACCTAGTGGTCCATCACAAACAGAAAGCTCACAAAAACCTTTACCCCACACCCACTAGAAATAAACAATACAAATAACTGGCAAAGTGTTGGCTCCAAAAACGGCCTAGGGACTCTCCCAGGCTCTCGTCTCTAAACGACAGAATTTCCCCTCGGACTACTGGCTAAATGCCCCAACTCCTACCTCCAACCGTTTTCAACACCTCGAGGAACTCCCTCACGATCCCTCCACATCCTCTTCCAACCCTCCCATAGTAAAAAACAATCCCAGGCCCCCTCCTATTTTTGTAGGTGGAGTATCCGACATTAGACCCCTCCAAAACCTCCTAGATGACATTGCCAAAAACAAATACACGCTGAAGCTTCTATCCAACAGGAAGTCCAGCCCCTCGATTCCGAAAATACCTCCCCATCATCCATGCCCTTGACCTAAAGGGTACCCAGTACCACTCTATCAAAGGAAGCAGGACAAACCTTCAAGGTTGTCCTGCGACATATCATCCTTCGAACCTGAAGAAATCACCCAGGCCCTCTCCTGCCTCGACCACAACGCCAGGCGCGTCACCAATATCAAGGACGCCAAAACCAAAACTAGAACTGGAACCTCAGGAAAACAATAAAAATATATGAGATTAAGACCCTCATGAACATGGTGATTAGCTTTGAGCCACCATACGCCTCTCTCCTCAGTGTCTCAAGTGCCAGGGCTTTGGACACACCAAAAACTACTGTCACAGATCCCCCAGATGCGTCAAGTGCTCTGGACCCCACCTTACGACAGACTGTTCCCGCAAAGAACGCAGCGAGAACGTCAAATGCTGCAATTGCGGCGGTAACCACCCCGCAAACTATAAAGGGTGTCAGGTTTTTAAAAACCTGCAAAGCAAACTTTTCCCCAAACTGCGGGAACGTGTTCCTTCCTTCCTCTCACTTCCTCTCCAAAACCCATCCCCCGTCCTCCAAACCTGGTATTTCTTATTCTCAGGTGGCGCGCTCTCAGCCAATACCAATCCTCCTCCAACCTCTTTCCCTCCGCCAGTCCCCAATCCATCTCCTAGTCAACTGAAACTTCCAACATGGAAGCAATCCTCACCAAAATGCTTTCCCTCTCCTCTCCGAATGGATGCCATCCTAAACATTTAGCTGTCTTCGTTGCTAACCAAATAATGGCTCACCTTAAAATAGGTGTCTGGAACGCCAACGGACTTGCCAAAGGAGGCTGGAAGTCATACAATTTCTAACGTCAGAAGACATTGATGTCTTACTCATCAGTGAAACACATTTCACTGACAAAAATTACTTTAAGTTAGAAAACTACACCTTCTATGACGTCCAGCATCCGGATGGCACCGCTCACGGTGGTGCTGCCATTCTGATAAAATCTCGTTTAAATCATCATGGGGAGTCAGATTTTGTCGAGACTACCTCCAGGCCGTTGTGATAGAAAACTCTGCTACTCACTCGTCCTTGCTTCTCTCTACTGTCCTCCCAAACTCTCCCAATTCACATCATTTTTCAACTCCTTGAAATTCTTCCTTGCTGGCGGCGATTATAACGCCAAACACACCTGGTGGGGCTGCCGTTCCACTAATCCCCGCGGCAAGCAGCTTTACCTTCCATCACTTCCAGCAAACTCCTTCCCATATCCTCTGGCGAACCCTCCTACTGGCCCACGGATCCTCACCGAATTCCTGATATCCTTGACATCGCCATCACTAAGGGAATTCCTCCCCGCATCACCGTGACTTCCAGCCTCGATCTCCTCCGACCACACTCCAGTCCTAATCACCTTTCCTTACCCATCCATCACTCTTCAACGACCTCCCCGTCTCCACAACTCCCTAACCGAGAGCAATTTAGAGAACTCCTCAACAAAATAAACTTTAACGTTAAAAACACCTATAGACCTTGAAGCTGCTGTCCAGAAACACCACCGACATTCAGGATGCCGCCTGGTCCTCCACCCTCAATCCACCCTTCCAAACTCCAAGTTCTTCCTTCCCTCTCATATCCAATCCAGAGTGACTGCAACTCGTAAACTTCGTAGGATTGGCAGTTCACTCGGCTTCCTC
The DNA here is from genome assembly GCA_016920875.1 of Columbicola columbae. NCBI lineage: Eukaryota > Metazoa > Arthropoda > Insecta > Psocodea > Philopteridae > Columbicola > Columbicola columbae. The sequence continues at coordinate 5,549,429 of JADMLL010000010.1, forward strand.
AGGACAAAACAAAATACAACAGAGCTTCAAACAACTTAAGAAGCTCTTAGTATCAGAGACAGCGTCAGACCAAGCAATACCTTTCAAGACTTGATCCCAATGAGCACAACCTCTGGACTGCCGTGAAACGGCTCCTATAACCCCATCCCACCCCCTCCGCTCCCCCGACGGTGCCTGGCTGCGGAGCGCAGGCGAAAAAGCCGAAGCTTTTGCCAGACACTTGTCGGAACACCTCCTCCAAACTCCCTATCACCACCTCTTTCTGCCCTCCTTCCCTCCTCTCGCCCCATGTCTTCCAACCAACACCCCTTCCAACCCGGTCCGGGCCTCAGAGGTTGTTGCTCAGATCCATAAACTCCGTCCTAAGAAAACTCCCGGGTGGGACCTCATTACAGGGAGAATTGCCAGGGAGCTTCCCCCAGGTGTGTAAATTCCTTACCATCCTTTTCATTCCATCTCTCTCGGTTATTTCCCTCCTCCTGGAGTGGCTGAGATCGTCATGATCGCCAAGCCTGGCAAACCTTCCGATCAGCTCGTCCTACCGTCCCATCAGCCTCCTCCTATTTTCTCGAAAGTCCTGGAAAGTCCTTCTCTCCAGAATCCTTCCCTTCCTTCACGACAACAATCTGATTCCTCTCATCAGTTTGGCTTCAGAAATCGTCACTCCACCGTGGAGCAAGTCCACAGAATAGTCCGTTCCGTCAACACCGCCCTTGAGGATAAGAAGTACTGTTCCGCGGTTTTCCTTGATGTGTCCCAAGCCTTCGACAAGGTCTGGCACGGTCTTAAGATCAAACTGGGGACCACGTTCCTTCCTACCTCCTTCCTATCCTGACCTCATACCTGGAGGATAGGAGCTTTTACCGAGGACAACAGACTGGTCTCTTCCCAATCTGCTCCGGCGTCCCCAAGGCGTGTTGGGTCCGACACTCTACTTAATATACACGGCCGATATACCGACTACCCTCACACGACGGCCACGTTTGCCGATGACACTGCCATCCTGGCTACCGACAGATGAACAACTGTACCAGACTCCTTCAACTCCATCTTGATCAGCTAGAAGGTTGGCTGGTGGAAGGTGAATAACGAAACCAAATCCCACCACATTACTTTTACTCTGCGCAGGGGGTGCCCACCAGTTTTCCTCAATAGCAACCTATCCCCGGTCGTCCGAAGTCAAATATCTCGGTATCCATCTCGACCGTAGATTGACTTGGAAGACCCATCAAAACAAAGCGAATCCAAGCCCAGTTAGTTCTGAATAAACTTCTCTATGGGAAGACACTCTGAACTCCACACTGGTAATAAACTCCTTATCTACCATCCTAAAACCCATCTGGACCTACGGGATCCAGTTATGGATCAACTCAACCTGGAATCCTGGAGCGTTTCCAAGCCAAAACCTCAGACTCATAGTCAACGCTCATGGTATGTACCAACTCCCTTATCCGTAAGGATCTCCAGATTCCCTCTGTTAAAGAAATCCGGAATTTTCCATCAAATACTCCTCCAGACTTGGACCCCCAATCCTGCGCATCATCCCTTGTCGACGAACATGTCGTCGTCGACTAAAGACACAGACACTTGACTCCTCAACACGCTTCCTCTAGGAAATTCCTTCCACCAATCTTCCTGATTGGTTACCCTTTCCTATTTTCTCCTTTCCTCTATCCCCCCAATACCCTCCATTCCATACCCTTCCCTCCTAAACCACTCCACCTATACCTACCTCCTGCCCATCCAAATTTCCTCTCCTACCACTACCCATCTTCCAGTCCTTTCTCCTTCCCCCGCCAACTCCTGGGGCCTGGACATTGGTCCACTCCCAAACCCTAACCCCCATTTCCTACCAACAACTTATAGTCCCTTCCTTGGGGACAGGTAGTCGTTTTCATAGGGATAAAAATTTTTAATAAATCAAAGAGGCTGAAATAATTAATGATATTGTTGAACTGTCAAGGCCAATCTTCATAAAAAGTTAATGAGGAAAAATTCAGCAAAAGCTACTCTTTGATAATATTTCTCATTATGGAGTTGTCATTTACTTCTCAAGTTAAAACAATGAAAGAAAAATCATTTATCAAAATTGAAAACAAAAGTAGTTCTCCTCTTGGGAAAAATTTCTCGTCGTTAATATGATTTATTTATACTATTACAATATATATTATACAATTTGGAATGGCGTTACGACAGTTAACTTCAGTTTGAAGATTTTTGATCGTTTTCCAAGGAAGCTGTTCGAAAGGTTGTGTCTTTTTGTATGGTTTGAGAATCTATTTCCGGTTATCGATTTGTTTGTGGGTTCAAGTCTCGAAATGATTTTGGAAAATTTGTGGATGACTGAGATTGGGTTTTGGTTTTGCAATATTTTGAGGTTTAAATTTAAGTTGAGGTAGAAAAGTTATTATGGTGATGAAGGTGTGCAGGATTTATGAAATAAAATTCCGTGAAAGCGTGCAATATTTATGAAATCAGTTCTTATTAAAGATGTGGTTAAATTGTGAAATGAATACCTTCCAAGAGTGTGCATTATTTATGAAATTAGGTGGATGAAATGTTTGTGCTAAATCAAAAAGTGTGCAGTATTTTGAAATGAGTTCTTCAAAGTGTGTAGTATTTATGAAATGAATTTCTCCACAAAGGGTGCAATATTTGTGAAATGAATTTCTCCCAGACGTGTGCAGTATTTATGAAATAGATTCCTTGTCTGATTGTGCAGTATTTATAAAATGGATTCTTGATTGAAGTGTGCAATATTTATGGGATAGATTCTCTTCGATAGTGTGCAGTATTTATGGAATGAATTCCCCTCAGAAATGTGTAGTATTTATGAAATCAGTTCCGCTCAAAAGTGTGCAATATTTATGAAATGGATTCGTGGACAAAGTATGCGATTTTTATGGAATGAATTTCGCCATAAAGTGTGCAATACTTATGAATCGGTATCCTCCTCTAAGTGTGCAATATTTATGAAATGAACTTCTCTCAGAAGTATGCTATGGTTATGGAATAGATTCTCTTCGATAGTGTGCAACATTTTTGAAATGAATTTCCCTAAGAAGTGTATAACATTTATGAAATGGATTCTCTTCAAAAGTGTGCAATATTTGTGAAAGGAACTCCCCTCAAAAGTGTGCAATATTTATGGAATGAATTCTACCCCAAAGTGTGCTCTATTTATGGAATAGATTCCCCTCAAAAGTGTGCATTACTTATGAAATATTTTACTCTCGGAAGTGTGCAGCATTTATGAGATAAAATTTTTTTTCTCCATTGTTACAACCAAATTTATCTCTTCTTCTCGAAATTCCCTGTCGCTTATTATAAGAAGAAGGACTTCAATTCTACTTCTTTGAGCAAATCAACCTCCTTGCAGGAGAACACTGACCAAAAGTCGATGACCAATTTTGTGTGTGTGTGTGTTGGCAACAAAAAAAGTTTGACTCAAACCCGAAAACTCGTATTTCGGCGAATAAATAACCAAAAGAAGATGGCGGGGCGGGGGCGGAGGGGACGAATTCATGTATTTTCGTTAATAATTAAAATAATTTCATCACTTTGGAAATGGGAAAAGCAATTAACCCTCAGAGGTCACCTCGTCCACCAAACCGGAGGATTCCTCTGTCCTTCAATTATTTTTATTAAACTTGAACTCGAGAGAAGATGGTCCCTCTTTCCGGTGTCTTAAGAAATCAACACCAAAGAGAGAACAGATTCTGTCATCGAACTCTTAACCCTTCCTCCTCCTCCTCCTCCTCTTCGGGTCGGGTTGCCATGGTTTCATTTTACATCCTCCGGAAGACAGAGAGGTGAATCCTTTCGTGGAGATTATTAATGACCCGCAAAAATTATTAATTAAAAAGTAATCTCAAATTGCGGAAACCGATCGGCCATTGTCGGTGGGAAAATGGCGGAAAGGAACGGGATGGGTGGAGGCAGGACCTCAATTCTCCTATTTAATTCCTGTTTCTTGTGATTAATGAACCATGGAATTTATCAATTTTTCTCTTTTTCTGTTGGTTAGTTCGTTGGTTTCTCCTCCTCTTCTTCTCTTCCTTCCTCCAGTTACTAACGTCTAAAAGTGTGCATGATTTATGAAATTAAACTTCCAAAAGATCTATGAAACAATTCTTCTCAGAAGTGTGCGTGGTGTGAAATGACTGCCTTTTAAGAGTGTGCATTATTTATGAAATTAGTCGGTTGAAATGGTTGTGGAATCAATTCTCCCCAAAGTGTGCAATATTTTTGAAATGTATCATTCTCAAAATGTGCAGTATAAATTGTACTAAGAAGTGTGCGATATTTATGGAAAAATTCTCTACAAAGTGTGCAGTATTTATGAATGAATTCTTGTGAATGTGTGCAATATTTATGGAATAAATCCCCCAGAAGTGTGCGTATTTATGGAATGGACACCGCCATAGTGTGCAATATTTATGAAACAATTCTTTCCCAGAGTGTGTAATAATTTCCCCTCAATTGTGCAATGTATATGTGAAATGGATTACTGACATAGTGTGCAATATTTGAAATCCCCAAGAGTGTAATATTTTGAAATGAACTTCCACCAAAGTGTGCATATTTATGAAATGAACTTCAAAAGTGTCCATATATTTGAAATTAAACCCTGACAAAGTGTGCAATATTTGTGAAATGAACTTCAAAAGTGTGCATATTTATGAAATGAACTCCCTCAAAGTGTGCAGTATTTATGGAAATTCCTCAATAGTGCAGTATTTATGAAATGAATTCCCTCTGAGTGTTCATATTTATGAAATTGATTCCCTTCTCTCAAGTATTGTGCAATATTTATGGAATGAACTCTCTCTAAGAAATGTGCAGTATTTATGGAATGTATTCCTTGAATAGTGTGCAGTATTTATGAAACGAATTCCTCCCTAGAGTGTGTAATAATTATGAAATGAACTCGTGGACAAAGTGTGCAATATTTATGAAATGGATTACTCTCAAAGGTGTGCAATAGATTTGGAATGAATTCCCTTCAAAAGTGTGCAGTATATTTGGAATGGATCCCTAGACAAAGTGTGCAGTATTTATGAAACGAATTTCTTTCCCAAGTGTGCATTAATTATGAAATGAACTCCTGTACAAAGTGTGTAATATTTATGAAATGTATTTCCTTCAAAAGTGTGCAGTATTTATGGAATGGATTTCTGGACAAAGTGGGCAATATTTATGAAACAAATTTCTCTTTAGAGTGTGCAATAATTATGGAATGAACTCCTAGACAAAGTGTGCAATATTTATGAAATGGATTCCTCTACAAAGTAAACAATGAATTTCCATCAAACGCGTGCAGTACTTATGGAATGAGTTTCTCATTCAATCTCTAAAAAAATTTCCCATACAAATGTGCATTAATTATGAAACGAAATGACTTTTAAAAGTGTGCATTATTTATGAAACAGCAAGTTTTCTTACGAGGTGTTCCTACAAGAAAAAATGAGTGAACAGTGAGTTGTCTTTAATGTCTAACCTATCGAGTAGCCAGTGAACGGTAACACGTCCAGACGGAAGAGGAGGAAGTGGAGAAGAGGGAGGAGGAGGAGAAGGAGAAGCAGAAGACAAAGTGATTTCACCACTTAATTGTGTTCGGATGTCAATCCGAGGAGAGAGGAAAAGAAAAACTTGCAAAACAATTTTTTTTCTAATTAGTTTGGCTGATGTCAGTTTTGACAGTTTGTCAGAAACGTCCGTGACACCCGTTAATAAAAGCACTTAAAACCACTTTGAAACGAGAGAAGAGGGGTGAGAGGTAGAAGGAGAGGGAGAGGAGATTTGAAATTATTTTTATAAAAATAGAAAAATGATCGCGAAGGATCGGAAGAGAGAGGTGGCAGAAAGGATGGCGGGAAGGTCGTTGGAAGGTGAACCTGAGTGCAAGGTTCGCGAAATCAAGATCGCCGGATGAGTAGATGACAGATAAAAATCGTTTCACTCACTTTTCGAACGGTGGATTCAGGTTTGAGCCTGCACAACAAACTCAGCCTGGACTTTTCATCTCGTTTCCCGTGGCTTTTGTCATAAAGCGTCCTCGGCTTCAAATCGGTTTTGTCATTTTCGAACATTCAGTCAGAAATTTATTTCATAAGTATTGCACACTTTCATCCCTGATACACTTTTCAAAAAGAAGCCCTTCATAATTATTTGACACTTGTTTGGGACAAAAAAAGGTCATTTCAAAAATATTGCACACTTTCAGAGAATACTCATGTCTCGTTGGGTTAGGAAACTCATTCCAAAAGTGTTGCACACTCAAGTGAACAACTCACATTTACAAAATACTGCACACTTTAAGAACATATTACATTTCAAAACAACCATTTCAAAGTATTGCACTTTCAGAACAACATTTCAAAAGTATTGCACACTTTCAAGAGCAACACATTTCAAAAGTATTGCACACTTTTTGAGAAACATTTCAAAAGTATTGCACACTTTCAAAAATTTTGCACACTTTCAGAAACAGAGCATTTCAAAATATTGCACACTTTGCCCAGGAATCTATTTCATAAATATTGCACACTTTCAGAGACAACTCATGTCCCGTTGGTTTAGGAAACTCATTTCAAAAGTAACGCACATATCTTTAGCAAATTTTTAAACGCTTGGAACGAATTCATGTTTTGAGCCCGCACGGTTTTACGAGGAAATCATTTCAAAAGTATTGCACACTTCGTTGTGAAATGCACGTCCTAAGTAAATCAAACCGAAGAGCTTCTTTCATAACTACCGCACACTTTTGTGGGTAACTCTTTCAAAAATAAGACCTGATGATTTGGTGTAATGGTCTAAGTGCTCAATAACACTAGTTGTATCAATAATACTCCACACTATCATACCCAAGTCATTTCAAAAGTCTTGCACACATTCATCTTGTCTCATTTCCACAGACTTTCTAAAATCATGATAACTCCACACCTTGTGGTGAAATGTTGTCTTTCATAAATCTACCCACCTTTGAGTGGATCATCCCAAAAATACTGCACACTTGAATGAGTAAGTTGTTTTAATAATTTTCCACACTATCATTCATTTCAAAAGTACTGCACACTTCACTCAAGAACATCGCAAACTTTCTAAAAGCATTTTAGGATAACTTCACCTCTTTGGAAAAGTTTTATTTCATAAATCCTGCACAACCTGCTCCGGGTTGGGTTGGGAGTGGCTCATCCCAAAAGTAATGCACACTTGAGTGGGGTATCCGTTTCATAAATAATGCACAATTCCACCTGGTAATCAATTTTTTAAGTCCATGGAGGAGCTGTTAATTTGATTTTAGCCGAACTCCCCATTAAAGTGTGCAATATTTATGAAAGAAGCAATTTTCACGAGTGCGGATTGTTTCTCTCGAATTTTCGGACCAAAAGCTTTCACCCAAAACCGAAAGCTCCTTTGAGAACAAACAACAGGAAAGGCAGAAGGGCAGTTAAAAGATTTAATTAGGAAAAGGGAGGCGGGAAAGTTCTTTGGAGAAAAGTTTTCCGGGGAGAGGAAAATTCGATTTAGAAGAGGGAAATGGATTTTCTACTTTCCCCTTGTAAGTGGCAACGCTTTTAACGCACTTTCATCCTCTTAAAAAAACTTTTCCACCATCCAGATTATTTTTGTAGATAATATTAACTTTTAGATAATTATCTGGAGACCGAGTTGGTGACCTGTTTCGATTTTGCCTCTCAGGAAAGCCAGTCACCTCTGCTTTCGTCATCACAATAATCTTTGTGTAACACTATTTGGCTCCTTAACTCCTCCTTCGTTTCATAAGTAATGCACACTTGGATGGAAAAATTTATTCAGAAGTTTGATTGAATGGCAAGGTCATTTCATAAATAATGCACGATTTTGTTGTTGTTTTTGTTTTGGTAACAAATTTTAAAACAAGTGCGACTTGAGTTGTTGATAAATATTTATGAAATGAACGAAATGTGTGCAAAATGGGTTGCTGAGTGCAATACTTTGAAATGAACTGTCTCTGAAATTGTGCAATATTTTTGAAATGAGTTGTTTTAAATGTGTGCTCTGAAATTGAAGTGTGCAGTATTTTTGAAATGAGTTGTCTCTTGAAGTGTGCAGTATTTTTGAAATGAGTTGTCTCTTGAAGTGTGCAGTATTTTTGAAATGAACTGTCTTTGAAAGTGTGCAAAATTTTTAAAATGATTTGTTCCCAAATGTGTGCATTACTTCTGAAATGAATCGTCTCTTGAAGTGTGCAGTATTTTTGAAATGAGCGATCTCTGAAATGGATCGCCTCTTGAAGTGTGCATTACTTTTGAAATGACTCGTCTCTGAAAGTGTGCAGTATTTATGAAATGAGCTGTCTCCGAAACTGTGCAATACTTTTGAAAACTCACAAAGTTGTTCATTATTTATGGAAGGTTCATCGGAAGTTACGAATGTCAACAGTCCAGCCCGTGGGAGCTTTTGGGTGGGAGGTTTCCAGTTTAGGTTGGAAGATTTGGGCGTGGGGCCGAGCCCCATCAGGGCACTAAATTCTATATTATTATCCTCATGATTCATTACACCTTTCAAATTTTATAGAGAAAGCTCTGTCAGCAATTTCCAAGAGATGTATAACCTGGAAAATGAAAAGTCGATGGAAAGTGTATTGCAAGACCGTAATGAGTCACCTGTCGAAGAGTAAAAGGCGAAAATGAGTATGGCGGGCACGGGGTGGAGGGGGCCTCTCTCGAGTAGTGTGAACAAACAAAACGCTCCGGATAATCCCGTTATTGATTGCCTTTCATTTTAATTTGTAATGTTATCCACTTAGAAGAAGAATTTCGCGATCGGAGCGGTGGGTGGGCATGAGGTCATTACCTGACATTAATCATAGGACAATGAGGCAGTTGAGCCTTGTCAAATGGGGTTCGAATTCCATCGAAGGTGATGAAGAGGATGTACTAATGCGTGGCGGAAGGACTTTGACTCCTCTTATTCACCAGATTACCCCAAGAAACGAAGGCGTTCGCCGAATGAAACTAGTCATCACGATTTCGTAAACGTCCTCGGTAGAGGAAGGAATTGAACAACATAATCTAAACAAAGAGAAGGAGAACTAATTTGGGACATGACACTCTATCAAAACTGACACAGACAAAGGCCCACTCCCTGGGAAATGTTACTCATCAAAACATTTTGTTATCAAAATAATGAAAACAAAAACCTGGATACGGTTCCTCGAATTTACGACATAATGGACACCGTTTTATAATAAAACAGGAAATGAATCAGGTGAACGTTTCGAAGATGTCCGACTCGGAGGTATGGCAATTATACCACCAAGGAAGTGGGCACACAAAAAGCGGAAATAATAGCGAACCTGTACGAGTGTTGAGAACCGTAGACTAATCACCACCGAAACAGCTGGATATTAGACAGAATCATAATCTCATAGGCCTTGAGGCTAGCCTGAACGACTGAGAGGATAACCAGAGATTTTTAGAAAAAAGGCACGAACACCCGAGAGCCTGCTTTCAATTTTTTTTCTTTGTTACAGGTTTCGAGGCACCGCGGGGTGTTAAATAGAATTCCTCGTTTCCACACACACACACAACACACACCACCCACAAGAATATCTAGGAGCTTGGGTACATGGTAGCCTGTTGCGTCCGGAGGAATTACTTCCAGACCGAGGAAAAAGTTTTGTTTTTATTTACGAGCTTAGCCACCAACGGTTTCAGGTATGTTTTTAAGGTTTTGACTTTGTTTTGGGCTTTATCTGATGATTATCTGTTCCTTTAGGTTCGGTTCGAGTGTTTATCGAAGAGGAATTCTCGACTTTTCCACGAGGAACTGGATGATTTGTTACGGTTTTTGGAATTTTTGTTGTGATTGTAAGAAGAAGCGGTTCGAGAATTTGCTCGAATCCTTCCGTCGCCACTGCGGGTGTAGGTTCTGAGGAGATGGGAGAGTTATGTTGTCTTAGCTGTGTCTTTAGGCGGTGCGGGTTTCATTTCAGGTGGACTGTATATCTTCGAAAGGAGTTTACGGAAGGTTTTTGGGGGATATACAATAGTATCTGTCCCAAAAGTCCCCGGAATGAGTTTTTCTCATAAACACTTAGTCAGGATTAGTTTATGGTCTTTTCAGGACTTTCCACAACGCCATGTTTGACTTCTGCATTCGAATAATCCGCCCCGTTGGTCAGCATCGCCGACTACAAGAAACCATTCCGGGAACTTTTGGGACAGACCCTTCAGAGTCGTAGACAGGTGGAACGAATTTTCGGTCGTCCCTTTAAGACCACCAACAGCACCCCTGAGCTGTAAACATAAACTACAGTACAAGAAGAGACGACAGACTATAGCAGCTCAGTCACCCATAACAGGTACGTTCCTCAGGTTCAAGGATCGTCTGCTAGGTATCATATCAACCCCCGGGACCTTTATATCCAAACCCATCACTCACCCTAAGCACTAACCCATCATTAGAGCTAAATCACAGGTAAAAATCGTTTAAACACTCTATGGACGTCAAAAACGCGGCGGCAAACATTTTCTTACTCTATGAATCATGTTACAGATAATCACGGCAGACAGCGACAGTCGGAGCATCACACGACGCAGAGCCCATAAATTCATCGGATCACATACGTGAGTTTTCGAATTTTGATTTATAATTTTGGCAACGCGATTGACCAAAAGGGAGGAAGGGGTTTGGGGTGGTGGAGGAAGAGGAGGAGGCAGTGGCGAGGCGGACAGAAGAAACGATAATTAATGAGAAGGATGGGAGTTTGGCGCCAGGCACGACTTCTCTCTTTATATTATATTTAATTATAAATCGTTTCGTGATATCGATGATAAGTCATAAAACAAATCAAAAGATGGAGATGAGGAGCCATCTTTTCGGCTCTTTCTTTGCAATATTTCGCAATTATTATCCGCATAAATTATCTAAATTGGTTCATTATCCGCTATAATATTGACTTTAATATAATATAATTAATTAATCCGAATATTTATGGCGTCTTGATTCGAGGAAATGGAGTCGGATTCGAAAGAAAAAAAATTTTTTTTCCTTTTAAGATAAAAATCGTAACGAGTCGGATGGATAGTCACGGTGTGTGCTGTGTCGCCATTTTGTTTTTAATCTCTGCTGGTTTTGAATTCCTCCGGAGAACCTCTAAATATAAAGAGTCGGGTATATGTTCTTGCTCTCGGGGAAAGTCTCTTATCCGGTTGTTGGGATAAAACGTCTGTCTGTCGGTGTGTTGTTTGTGTTTGTCCCTGTTGCTGTAGGGTCGTTTAGGTTAGTTTTGATTGTCGAGTTGTTCTTGAGAGGGGGATGTGTTAAGAGAGTTGGTAGGGAAATGGGGAGAAAGGTCTAAACAAAGACAGAAGGGGAATAGATAAATGTAGATAAAGAGAGCATAAAGGGAAATGATGAAACGACACAGAGACAAAAAGGAGTAGATAGAAAAATGGTGGAGATAAGAAAGATGAGATATGAAGATCCAGAGAAGCGAGAGAAAACAAGGAAGTAGACAGGAGACGAGTGGAAAAAGAGTATATTGAAGGAAGAGGGTGTGATAGATAAGAATCATACAGAGAAACAAAAGAGAAAGAGGCAGAAATGGTGAGAGAAAAAGATTTAGATGTAGATAAAGAGAGAGAGAGAGAGAGAGATATGGAATATAGAAGAGGAAAAGAAAAACTTGTTATATAGAGCCAAACAGACGGGGAAACAAGAAAGATATCCATCCATAGACGTCCACAGAGGAAGCAAGAAGAAACCAAATTAAGAAAGACATATGGGAAGTTAGACAAAGAAGAATCAAGAGAGAGAAATTTAAGATGAGGAAAGACAGAGAGAAAGGAGGAGAAACTGTTATATAGTAATATGCAAAAGGCAGAAGAAAGTATATATTTATGATAGTGGGGGAAACAGAGCAGAAGGCAGAAAGAGACGGAAAGAAAGAAAATAGAGGAATAGTCGAACAAATGCAGAGAGAAGTAGACAAAAACAGTAGGAGAAGAACAAGTAGAAGTAGATGAATACAGCAAAACACTAAGAAAAGTACAGAGAAAGATGGAGGTAGTTACATACAGTATAAGAGACACAAACATAGCAAAACAGTCACAGAAGACATGACCAACTCGAAACACTTCATCTCTCTACAACACACAAATCAAAAGTAGATGGCCATGTGTGAAGAACGCATGATTCAACAAGAATTGAATTAAATAAATAATTATTTAGGAATTATGGTGTGCGAGAATAAAAATGGCGTCGGATGGGGCTCCGGGATTAATTTTCCGCATGTTAGGTCGGTGGGTTTCGACTTTTCTCTCGAAAAACTGACCATGACGAAGGACAGACGCGTGACTGAATTTAAATTTCGTCGAGATAAATAAATCAAAAGGTAAAACGAGGCAACAACAAAAAACCAGATGGACGGCAGAGGGGGCCCCTCGAGCCCCACTTTTTGGTACGAAATTGTTTTTTATTCCTCTCCTCGAAATCTCTCACGAGCGGCCGTTTTTTTGAACGCGATTGTTTGACTTTGAAGACTTTGATAGCCGGAAGGCGTCCATGTTTAGTTTCCACCCTGAAGAACGCATCGTCTAATTGTAGTGGTTGTAGTGAGATTTTTCATGCTCAAAAAATTGTAATCACGATTTACAAACCCCATTCATGAGGTTGGATTGTTAAACTCACCCAGCAGGACATCCAAAGGATCTTCAAAGTGGCACTAGATCAAGGTTGAAGTTGCCAACAAAATCGGTCGGAAGAGAAAGAAAACAAAACGAGAGGAAGGAGATGGTTGAGGTACCTGTTTCAGGCACGGCCTGTCCTTTTAAGGCTTATGAATTGAATTTTTCTTTTTTTATTATTATTTGTTTTGTTGTAATTATCATAAGAACTTGCCATATCCGCAAGATGGCGTCCAACAAACGATTCCCTCGTTTTACTTCAAATAATTTAACGTTTAAAGGTTTGTCGGCGGCCATTTTTCCGGGACCTGAAATTATAGGGCGAGAATTACACGTAAATGGCAATGATTAATAAATTTTACACGCTTGTAAAATTGTTGTTAGAAAAAAAACTTCTTCGTCTTCTTCCTCCTCCATCTCCATCTTTCCTCCGTTGCCAATTTATTATTTAAGCGAGCAATAATAATAAAATAAAAAGTTTTTTTTTGGGAGGATTATAGCTGATAATCATCGCGCCGTAATTTATATTTATAAACCAGATTATTTCCTCTAAATCGGTCGTTTTTAATGATACCTAAAAGGTACGAGTGGAAGCCATGTTAAGACTTAATTTTTTCGAGAACCAGGTTCACCGGATTCCGGAGTTAGGTTGTGTCCTCCATTCAAAGCTGTTACGTTTCCGTTTATGGTGTTCTATCAAGTGTTAGTAGTAAAACGGTCCATGGGAGGGTGGTGAAGGTTTGATCTTTATCAACAGGCTGAGTTGAATGACTTTGGGATAACGGCGGGGGTGATGATGATCCAAAAGTTGGCGGAATCGAAACGTAAAAAGAAAATTTCGAGATGGGGTAAAGTTTTTATTGAAAACGATTATTTTTATTCGAAAGGGTTTGATTTTTGGCGCCAAAAATCTTAATTGGGGATGAGGTCGGTTGACTATAAAATCTTTGCTGGAGGAAGGTGGATGTTTGAAGCGGCTTCTTCGGTGTTTTGTAGTGTCTACCTTAGTGACTTTCTGGGTGACCAAAACCAGTCATGGTCGTTGGTTCTTCGACTAAAAGTCGACATTTTGTTAACTCGATCTCTTCAGTGATAACATGTTGCTACGTGCAAAGTGAAAGATCGACCAGAGCGATAGTTGGAAAGGACGAAGATGAAGATTGTTCCAGTCAATGGTCAGAGAGTTGAAGAGGTTAGGGCATGGAGGAGGGAAGGAGGCAAAGGGCACCAAAACCGCGTGGGTAGGAAGAAGAAGCAACAACCGAAATAAGAGTTGACTCAAGACGTCAGCACGCCATCATCCTAGATAGAGGAGAGGAGGATGTGTTCGGTTCAAAAGCTAATTCATAACTAGTTTTGACGGAATGATGGACCATCACGAAAGGGGCTGGAAGCTGACGACTAGTTTAACCGTTGCTCTCGTTAATTACCATTCCAACTAGACGGAGAAGATGAAAGGAAGAAGAAAAGTCAGCTTAGAACGTGAAGTAATTTCCTCTTCGGTGTTCAAATGACCTCTTAGAGCCTGGGTCAACTCGACCAAGAGCAAAAAAATCGGTTTTAAGCTCGTGAACTACAAGCTTCCAATTCCGTCGGCCATTTTTGTGTCCAATTGCGTGTTATAATGAAAACTAAGCCGGAAGTGATGTCATGGAAAAGAAGCGGACATAAAAATTTTGACACAAACGCGTGTAAGATGTTAATTATAAACTCTGAGGTTTTGTGTTGGACGTCTTCATTTTCTCTTCGGTTAATATAAATATAACTGATGTTTGTTTGGATTCACGTCCGTCTTTCAACCGTTCCCAAGAGTGTTTTGCTATTCTCATTCGCGCCATCTATTCTATTTGTTTACTACGAACATCCAAACACGATCTCAGAATTGCTGACTGTTGCGTCATTTAACTGGCTCATCGTTTTGTCTTGCTGTTAACTACTTCCTGTTTCATCTCGTCTGTGATATCCCGATACAGAATGCTATATACAGTATCTATTATCGACTCACAGGATTGGTTTTCCACATACCCAAATAACACGAAAGATGAAGAGAATCAGAGAACCATTTCCGGTTGTTGTGTCACACAATTTTTAAAGAAATTGATCGGCCAACATGAAAGGAAGAAACTAACGATTCACTAGATAATTTTGGAAAATTAATAAAATGACATTTAACACCGGAAGGTGATACCGGTCCCGTCTACTCTCAGAAATGGGCGCTTGGTCGAAAATCCATTTCATAAATAATGCACACTCTTCTAAAACTTAATTCTTATTCGAAGGAGGAATTTATTTAACAAATACTGAATCCTATGAATTCAAAAATTCATCTCAAACATCATGCACACGTTTGTAAACAACTCATTTCATAAATATTGCACAGATTATAAATTATTTTTCAAAAGTGTTGCACACTTAACCTTAGAAATCATCTCGCAGTGTAATTTTCTACTTAGAGTTTGTTTTATAAATATTGCACCGATTATAAATTATTTCATAAATACTGCACAGTCTTTTCCTGAGTTCATTTCAAAAATATTGCACACAGTTCTAGAGATTTCATTTCATAAGTTCCGCACACTCTATTCCTGAATTTATCTAAAAAGTATTGCACACAGTTCTCAGCATTTCATTTTATAAATACTGCGCACAGTTTTCAAGAGTTCATTTCAAAAATATTGCACACTGTTCTCAAGAGTGTATTTCATAAATACTGCACACAATTTTGCTGACTTCATTTCAAAAATATTACACACGGTCCTCAATACGTTATTTCATAAATATTGCACAGTTTTATAAAGACTTTATTGTAATAAAAATGGCTCTCTTATATGTAGACCTTATTTCATAAGTAATGCACAGTTTGGTTAACTCATTTCGAATCCGTTTCAAAAATATTGCACACTAACATCAAAAAACCATTCGACCTCATTTCATAATTAATGCACACTTCAAAAAGCATGTCATTTCATAAATTCTGCACACTCATCCTGAATTCATTTCAAAAGTTATGCCTATCAATTACTTATAAGAACAAATTTCCTGATGTTCCTCACACATAATGGAAATAATTTATGAGTTAATGATAACAATAAATAATATACAAATTTATAAAACTTAGAAATCACTCCAAAGTATAATTCATTTCATAAGTAATGCACACTTTTTGAGGATTCGTTTCATACCAATTTATATATTCATCCATAATCTCCTTTTTATATCATTTGTCAAAACTAATGCACACTTGTTTCGAGGCCACTGTATAAGTGTATAAAAAGATTTATATAATTCTATACTATTCTATTTTATATATACAAACGATGTGACTCATTGTGTATTATATTAGCAAATACTGTGCTGCATGAATTCCAAATTTCATAGCAATAAAAAAAACATGTAAATAGTTCATTTCATAAATATTGCACATTTTTATAAATTTTATTTTCAAAAGGAACATCAGCACATTCTTGTTGCAGATGTTTGTGTTTGGGAATGCAAAAGAATGCAGTTATCTATTGCAACCAAGACCATCCGAGACCATCAACACCTGAGGCATCCTTTATTCGGACTTATTGATCGGAGATTTTTCTTGGAAATGTCTTTTTCCTCGTTGTCAGGACAAGAGAGAGGGCGGGGAGAGGGGGGGTATAAAATAAAAACAATTTTAATCATTAAAAATGGCGCCTGATTGAATCTCCTGGAAGAAAAGGTGGCAAATCTGATGGGAGACTCTGTCCTTTTTATGTCAAATTAGTAACGGAGTCACGCCCTGTAATTAATGCAAAGGCACCTGAAATGGAATTCGAGAAAAGAATGCCGGAGAAACGGCCATTTTGCTTTGGAGATTTTTCTCCATTTCGGTGATGGTATGGTCTTACCTCCAACTTTTGACGGGAGGAAAGCGGCAAAAGCGAAAAAGAAAAATGGACGTGACTTTCGAGATAAGAAAGCCGAAACGTGGGTTAGTCCTTTGGGGGCCATCCTAAAAATAAATTGAGGGGGCGGATTATTAATCAAAAAAAGAAGAAAAACCGAAGCTGTCAGAGTTGGGTAATTAAAACGTAACAAAGACTAAACACCAATCAGGACAAGAAGTTGAAGAAGATGGCTTTAGGCGGTTACCAAATTCCGAAACCTCATGTTTTGCGGCCCACAGAATCACATCGAAATTTAAATTTTTTTCAAAGGGACAACCGACGACAACATCACTCACTCCGGTTCCTGGCTACGGCCTTGATTGGTATTTTGTCAAAACGCGGTAACAAAACTGTCAGGATTTTGACTTTTTCAAAAGTCTTCTCCACACTCAGTGTCGTCCTCGTCGTCGTCGTTGGACGTTTTCCGGGTGTCAAGTCCAATGCCCCCTCTCAAAGGAATCAGGACGAGATGAAAGGAACACAGAATCCGTGCACTTAGATTTGTGTTTACTGAATTCTGAGCAAACACGGAGAGAGGTAGAATACAAACATGTCAAGACATGATTTGTTTAGAGACTAATAGAGAAATAAATGGAGTCGTTAAGAGTCTTTCAAGGGCCCTGTAACAAACGGTTTTGAAGGAACGAAACGTGTTTTTGGTCATTACCGAAGACAAAAACAAACGACGGAGGGGAAGGAGATAGGAGAGGCCCACAAGACAAAGACGTGAAAACGAAACAAATCACCTAGATAAAGACTAGACCCAATCAAAGAACAGGAGACGGGGGTGAGTGGGGGTGGGTGCGACAAGACAAACGAAAGTCATCGGTGATAAAGAGTACCCACTGTGAGGATGACACGAAACAAGTCGGTCACGTGACCCAGGCCCAAACCCGAAGGAATTAACATAAATAAATTTATCTAGTCACCAAGAGAACGCATAAACCGAACAGACGTTCCAGGTACGTCCTGATTTTGTGAACGTTATAAAGGTTTTTGGCCCTCGTTAACCGATCAATTCAAGAAGACACACGTGCACCTCATCAACGAATGCCTTCACGTCAACGAATCGACCGACCTTTTCCTCTCCATAATTATTTAATTAATTAATTAATAATTCGAATACTTAATTTATTAATCCCGAATACATTTCAATAGCTAAACAAATTCCACAAGGATTCGGATCCGGGATTAAAAATCAGCGACGGGATTAAGATAAGGCAAAAACAAAAAATTTTCGGGATTTCAGGTTTGTTGACCGTACCTGAGGTTTAGAATTTGCTCTGAGCCCTTGGTCGTGTCCTTCTCACTCACCTAACTCATCCTCCAAGGTTTTGAAATGATCGCGATTTGAATAATTAACACGGTAAAAGTGATAAATTGGGCGAATGTCAATAATCACCGGCGATTATTCATATTCACCAACTAACCATGGTATATGTGACAATTTACTGAATATTTATCACACTTACCGGCTAGTTTATGAAATCTCCAACTCCGTTGGATATTTTATTTCACCGGAAATTGGTGTATACTCGCCAGATTTATCACTTTTACCGTACACTTTTGTATTAGGTTGGAAACTATAAAACGGCCGTTGAACAGACTAAAGACTACACCTAAAACGCCCGTTTCTAACTTAATAAATATTGCACACAGTTCTAGAGATTTCATTTCATAAGTTCTGCACACTCTTTTCCTGAGTTCATTTCAAAAATATTGCACACAGTTCTAGAAATTTCATTTCGTAAATACTGAACTCTGTGAATTCAAAAATTCATCCCAAACATCATGCACGCATTTGTAAACAACTCATTTCATAAATATTGCACAGATTGTTAATTATTTTTCAAAAGTAATGCACACTTCTCCCTAGAATCACCCCCAATACAATGCATTTGTTACTCAAGAGTTCACATCATAAATATCTCACACTTCTTGAGGATTCATTTTGTGCGTATTCCACAGTTTTTTAAGCCAGCATTTCCCAAAAGTAATGCACACCTCTTGTCCATGTTCATTTTATTAGCACATCATTATTTTATAAATACAAATCATTTATCGTGTTTATATTATAGTATTTATTATATATTTAGTACTAAGTGTTATTAATAAGTACTAACTACCACGAAATCCGAATTTCATTCCATAAATAATGCACACATTTGCAAATACCCTATTTCATAAATATTGCACAGAGTATAAATTATTTTCCAAAAGTAATGCACACTTCTCTTTAGAAATCGCCACAAAATAGAATTCATTTCTTAGAAAAGAGTTTATTTCATAAGTTCTGCACACTCTTAATGAAAATTTTCTTAATTCCCTGAATTTATCTAAAAACTATTGCACACAGTCCTCAACATTTCATTTCATAAATACTGCACACTTTTTTCCTGAATTCATTTCAAAAATTGCACACAATCCTCAAGAGTTTATATCAAAAACATTGCACACGGTTCTCAAGAGAGTATTTCATAAGTACTGCACACTCTTCTGCTGAGTTCATTTCAAAAATACTGCACACTCCTTGAAGAGATTTCATTTCATAAATATTGCACACTCTCCTGTATTCATTTCAAAATATTGCACACTGTTCATTCATTTCAAAATACTGCACACTCTCTTCTGAATTCATTTCAAAAATATTGCACACTATTCTCAAGAGTTCTTTTCATAAATATTGCACAAGTTGTAAGTAATTTTCCAAAAGTAATGCACAATTTATTTCCGAGCCCATTTCAAAAGATTGCCACTGTTTTATAAAATACCATTTTTCAAAAATAATGCACTTCACCTTAGATATCATCTCGAAAGATAATTTATTTCTTATGAAGGAGATTTATTTCATAAATATTGCACAGTCGTTGTATATTCTATTTCAAAAGTTTTGCATACTTGTACGAAGAATTTATTGTCATAAAACTTTCTTTACTAACCCACTTTAGTGAGGATCTCATTTCAAAATTAATGCACACTTTTGTTATTAACTGATTTTGATTAGCAGTGCCGCGCTTCCGTGAAGGATTTATTTCAAAAGTTTTGCACACTTTAATGGTTGATTCGTTTCAAAAATAACGCACATTTCGGTATGTAGTCTGTTTCAAAAGTTTCGCACACTTTTTTGGATAATTTATTGTCAAAAAAATTACCCGCTTTAGTGAGGATCTCATTTCAGAAATAATGCACACTAACACGAACATATCATTTCATAAATACTGCACGTTTCTGAGTCTAACTTATACTCTTAATCGCAATAGGAAGGAGGTGATCTGATTCGAGGACGTGTTCACGGATGAGTTGGTTGGAAGAGTGAGTTGGTAACATCGCATAACTTCAAATTTTAATTAAAGACGGCGATCGGGGTTCGATTGAACCGGAGTGCGTGGCCAAAGTGATCGTGAAAAGTGTTAAATCATTGGCCTCATAAAACCGACATCAGATCACTCAGATCAGATCATCACTCTTTCATTTTAATTTAAAAATGGTACAAAAATCATTTCTTCATTCACTGATTGAAAGGCGGCCATGTCAAAATGGCGGTCAAATTTTCTCTTATGTACTTATTTATTAATCCTCCTGCTGTTGCTATTCTCTTCAATTTCATTCCTGTTTTCCTGTCGTACTCAACCGAAATAAATTTGAAATCGATTTCCTCCCGGAGGGATGTCGTGAGACCGCTAACTTTGAGTTTCGTTTGTTGAATTGAAAATGAAAACCGGAAATGGAATGCCAGCGAACGCTGTTGGTGGTCTTGATTTCTGGTTGTTGTCGTTGGAGCAGAGCTGCTTGCCAAAAAGTTGTTTTTGTCAAGGGAGGCGAAAGCTCTCCATCATCCCCGGATGTTGTTTAACGAGAATCATTCACTTAAATCATTGACCGGATGTTAAGGGTGGAAAATCAAAAAAACGTCCAAAGGAAGACTCGGTGGTGGTTGCTGCAGGGGCGGAGGGAGGTTTTGGGCCCATTAGCTTTACTGCTGCGGTCTGTTTTCATTTTTATATTGGTTTCTCAGCAATAAAAGCTCCTTCTCAAGTGGGTGATCATTTCCTGTCTTTCTGTCCTTCTTTATCATCAATCTTTGGCCTCTCTCCTTCTCTCTCTTCTTCTTTCTTTGTCTTTTGGCACTTTTTCTCGCGGCTTTTTACGGTCCTCATAATTTTCTTCCTCTCAAATTTTTACACAGGGAGTGAGTGTCCAAAATATTTTTCCTCGAGCTTTTGTGCTTTCAATTTGACACTTCTTCTGATGCTTGCTGTACTTATGTTTCTACAGGACGATATCATAGCCACCACCATTCCCTTCATCACGATATTGTGTCTCGACAGGAAAAGCCAACAGCACAAAATAAGACGTCTTTGGAATGGCGGAAGGAAAAAGAGCTTTCATCTTGATAATGTGGTAAGTTGAGTCTTAAATAAGTATTATAAGCAACACACACATTTCTCCAGGATTCAGTTTTACCGGAAGTGCATCTTTTTATAAAGAATTTATTCCAAAAGTGATGCACACTTCACTGACGAATTACTTTCAGAATTAATGCACACTTCGATATAAAGTTTTTCTCAAAAGTTCTGCACACTTTTGTCAAGAATTCATTGTAATAAAAACTATACACTTTAGTGAGGACATCATTTCAAAAGTATTGCACGCTATCACAAGGCCTTAATTTCAAAAGTATTGCACACTGTCCCAAAGGATTCATTTCAAAAGTATTGCACACTGTCCAAGGAATTCATTTCAAAAGTATTGCACACTGTCCGGAATTCATTTCAAAAGCATTGCACACTGTGGGGAGTAATTCATTTCATAAATCTTGCACACTTTGTAATGAAATTTCACTTCAGAAATAATGCACAGTCGCGAAAGGTTTCTGAACCTCTTCTGTTGGAAGTGAAGTCATTCCTATCATAAATATTAGGTCCATATTATAATATATGCCCATAAATCGATAGTATAACTATGATAACCCATAAGTCAAAAATAGCTCATTTCAAAAATAATGCACAATTATTTATTTAAATATCTTTAAAAGACACATTTTAACGGCTCCTCAATAAACTGATATATCTTCTTATACTCCGAAATATTATAAATTTAAAATATTTCCCTGTATGTGTGCATTATTTATGAAATGAAGAATTCATTTAAATGTGCTTTAATAATTTCCTCTGAAAGTGTGCAGTATTTGTGGAATGTGATCTTCACTAAGATGCTCTTCATTTACGAGATGAATCCCTTACAAGATTTGTGCAATATTTATGAAATGAATTCCTTGTGATACTGTGCAATATTTTTGAAATGGATTCATTGTGATACTGTGCAATATTTATGAAATGGATTCCTTGGGATAGTGTGCAGTATTTATGAAATGAATTCCTCTAGAAGTGTGCAATATTTATGAAATGAATTCCTTGTGATAGTGTGTGGTATTTATGGAATGAATTCTCCCGAAGTGTGCAATATTTATGAAATGAATTTTTTGGTATAGTGTGCATAATTTATGAAATGAATTCCTCTTACTGATCTAAGCCAGCGTGGCAGCACGATTAGTCTATCCTAAATGTACAATATTTATGAAATATGTCCTCCTCAGTGTGCAATATTTATGAAACCACTTCCTCATGCATTGAGTAAGTTAACCGAAATGGATATCGATCAGTGAAACCGGAAGTTGTCTCATAACCGTTATAAGAGTGAAGAAAAATTATGTCACGAAAAAGTTATCAATAGAGGAGAAGAATGTCTTCTGTCCTGTGAGAGCAAGAGAGAGAGGAGGAGGAGGAGGTAGAAGAGATGAAGGAGCGGAGGGAGAGTGGCGTTTTGGCCCGAACCACATAAATCTTCCGACCGCAAACGTAAAGCTCTCCATCTTTCAACGAAATCTTTGGCTTTCTTGTCGTCGTACACCGATAATAAATTTAATGGCTCCTTGAGGAGAGGAGATGAGGCGGAAAGGATTATCTAAACATCGCACGGATTCTGTTTATCCGCGTGCGTGTTTGTCTATAATACGTGATGCGTAGACGACGTCTTAAACCTGGCCATCATCGACACGGATGTGTACAGACTGAAAGGCACGAACTCAACGACACCCGAAGAAGAGGAAGATAAAATGGCTGGATTAGGATTAGGATTATCTAATTGGGGGGGATTAGAAAAGGTTTTTGCCGGATTTTATTTGTCAGTTTTGATCCGTCATTTTGAATCCATTTAAAAGATTTTTGGGATGCTGACTTCAATTTCCGGTTTTATTTCGAATCCATTTTGACAGCTTCAATTAAACGACGACACGTTCCTTCCATCTTGATTTACTTCCGTTTAGATTATAGTAAGGCGAACGCTCTAGAGAGGCAAGTTAACAGCGTTCGGTCGTTATTTTCATTATACTGAGTCATAAATAACTTCCACAGAAACATGTAAGAAACAGAAGATTCATCAGCTCGCTTCAGGAAAAATTCGCAGAATTCAGCTTAAGATGACTTAAATAAAACTGGCTTCGCTATTAGTGTGCAGTATTTATGAAATGTAATTTAAATCTTAAACGCCTCTAAATCACATTGCTATTAGGCCATCAATTAGAATTTATCCTATTTGATGTCAGTCTAACTCGGATGGTTTGATTTGAAGTAACAAAACAAATTATCTACCAAAATGTGCAATATTTATGAAATAAATTCCTCCTTAGTAGTGCAATATTTATGAAATGGAATCCTCCAGAAGTGTGCAATATTTATGAAATGGAATCCTCCCAGAAGTGTGCAATATTTATGAAATGGAATCCTTCCAGAAGTGTGCAATATTTATGAAATGGAATCCTCCCAGAAGTGTGCAATATTTATGAAATGGAATCCTCCCAGAAGTGTGTGCAATATTTATGAAATGGAATCCTCCCAGAAGTGAACAATATTTATGAAACAATGTCCTCCCAGAAGTGTGCAATATTTATGAAATGAATTCCTCTCGAAACTGTGCGATATTTACGGTATGAATACTAAAACAGTATGAACTACTTGTAAACAAAATTTCCAAGAAGACGGGCAGTAACTACTGGTGTGTAACAAAAGTGTGCATTATTTATGAAACGAATTATTCACCAAGTCACTCAGTCAGAGTAAATATCTGATAAAAATCGGGAGTTAAATGTCTCGAGCTATTAATCCGTAACGTTAGGGATGAACATCAACTTGGAGATGAAAGAGATAAAGTTAATCCCGAGATTAACATCGATTAATCAACTGTTATAGAAGTCACGTGGGCTGTTTCGGTAGTATAACATCCTTCCAAAGACCTCAGTTACTACCATCGGATTGGGGACAAAATTCAAAACGGAAGTTAGTTTTCACTCGCGGAATACCTTTGGAAACAGGATAGGAGGGGTGAGCGGGGGCACCGTGGGACAAAGGTTTGCTACGTCCCGACTTTTCACGCATCATCCATCTTTGTTCTTATGTGTTATGGTTGTGTGTGTGTGTCGGATGAAGGTGAGGGACTCGAGAGCCGACAATGGCTTCCGGCGGAATAATTATCGATGGAAAAATTATTGAAAACTGCTTTTGAAATAATATCCGAGGGATATTTGAAGAATTTTTCAAGTCCACTTCTCCGATCCAAGCTCAGATAAAAAGATTCAAACCGTAGATAATTTTAATTCTCCTACTAGTTTTGTTGATTAGTTCACAAAAAACTTCCACCAGGTCATTCTAGTAGCAGCAGTAGTAGTAGTAGTAGTGAATGATGAACTACTGCTTCGACAAGAACAAAAAAAAATTTCCGTGAAGGACGAAACAGATAAATAATTTTTTTTTGTCCCACACTCAATAAACTCAGTTTTTTTATCTATTAACCGTTATAACGGTTCCTATCTACTCCATCTTCTTTTATCTTGTAATAGATATTGAAAGACAGGAGACAAAAGTAAAGAGGAAGAGATGAAAATGGTTTTGATGCTTTTCTACAGACAGTTTCATAATTAATTAAAACATTCATAAGTCTTGCACACTTTCTTGAGACATTTCTTTTCATAGATAATGCATAGTTCTGAGAGCAAAATGATTTCATAATCATTGCACAACGTTGTTATCATTTCATTTGGTAGCTAATAGAAACTGCATAAATATTACACTTTGGGAGGAGAATCCATTTCATAAATACTGCACGCTGAGAGGAGGAATCCATTTCATAAATACTGCACACTGAGAGGAGGAATTAATTTCATAAATATTGCACACTGGAGAGGAGGAATCCATTTCATAAATACTGCACACTGAGAGGAGGAATCCATTTCATAAATACTGCACACTGAGAGGAGGAATTCATTTCATAATTACTGCACACTTAGAATAGATAAATCATGCTGCTACCCAAATCAAAGTATCTAGGTTGGGGTCAGCAAAATGACTGCACACTTAAGGAGATAGATAAATCGTCCTGGCTATCGAAGCAACAGTCAGATTAATTATCTACCTCTCCCAGCTTCTCAAAAAAATATTTTGTCAGCCTCAGAAACTAACATAGACACTTTGGAAAAGGATCAGGCACCTACAATCTTCACTATTCATCTTCAAATCCAAACCCTAAATCCTTTCTACGGTCCTGATTTTAATCTTCCTCATGAAAACATTGTTTTCTTAAGGAGATGACCGAATCTTTCTTTTGTTCTTGTTCATGTGAGCTAACAAAGACTGGAAGAGACGAGGATGAGGAGGAAACAATTTTTTTGGTTTGGTTCTTGTGTTCGTTCCCCTCCCTCACTCCCGTGTCCACCGCCCTCTATCAACATCTCCAGCTTCCACATTCTATGAATGTAGACAATTTCGAAACGGACACAAAGTCGAGGGAATCAATCAGGATGATTTATCTAGGAGATAAACCGAAGGAATTTTCGTTTTTTCGAAAAAATGTGTTTCGGGAGAGAAGTTTGAGGGGGGCTGGGGGAGGGGAAAACATGATTTTGGCGCCAAAATAAAGAAATTTAAATTAAAAAAAATTTTTATTCGTCCTCGTTTTGCGAAACATGAACCAATCATACGCTCGAACACATTTTGATTTATTGATTCATTTATGTATTTCGGTTTTCAGTCGTTTCCAACAGAGATTAGTAGTAGTGGTAGGGGAGGGTGGGGTCAGGGTGGGTAGGGAAGTCGACCGAGACACGGTTCTCCATTTCTCATGCAAACTCGTTACATAGTCGCCATCTTCTCGGTAACACTAATCGAAGGCCTTTATTTATTGGTCGTTTAGTTGAAGGCTCGTTATCATCATTATTATCACATAAAAAGAAAGCAAAATCAATTTCGAACATATACTACGTCATAAATTAGTATAATTCAGTGACGGCGGAAAGATCGTAGATCAGGTTGTTTAGTTGCCTGTCTGCGGGCGTCGTTTTACCAGAATCCAAGATGAAGACGACGACGACGAAAAATTTTTCCTTTTGACTGACTCGCACATTAAAAACGACTCATTAACGATTGATTAATTACTAATTAATTAGTTAATTAGTTTTAATTTCTTTTATGAGAAACGTTAGAGGCCTTTTATATTGCTATATACATGTATATTTTATGTTTTGAGTTACCGTAAACGTGTTATGATGGCCGATCTGCGAATAAACCAGGGTGATTTGTTTAAGTGTCGAAAATCGTTTCATGACACAAATTACCTGGATAATATGCATATTAACTGGTAGGAAATCGTTGAAGTGGAAGTACAGTTTAAATTATGTATAATCTTTTAAGAATACTATATTTCAAAAGTATTGCACACCTCTATGCGTTTCAAATTACACTCCTTGAAGGGTGATTTTTGGAATGTTAAGTTGTATGAAAATCTCAAAGCTCTATGAAGTTTGTTTCAAAGTCACACTCCTTGTTTATCTATAGGATTTTGATGAATATTTCAAAAATTTGCATGAAAATCTGATTTCAAAAGTATTGCTGAAGTTTTCGTTTCAAAAATGTTTGCGACAGAAGTTTTATAAAAGTTGATGATTTTTATGCCAATTTTATTTAAAATATTGCATTGTTGAAAATCTGGCACACCTTATGAAGTTCGTTTCAAAATTACTCCTTGAAGGTTTATTCCAAAAGTATAGATGATTTTGATGAATGTTTATTTCAAAATATTGCACTTGTATGAAATCTCATTTCAAAAGTATTGCACACCTCTATGAAGTTTTCGTTTCAAAAGTATTGCACACTCCTTTATTCCAAAAGTATAGATGATTTTGATGAATGTTTTATTTCAAAAATATTGCACACTTGTATGAAATCTCATTTCAAAATATGCACACCTCTATGAAGTTTTCAAAATTGCACTCCTTGAAGGTTTATTCCAAAAGTATAGATGATTTTTATAATGTTTTATTTCAAAATATTGCACTTGTAAAATCATTCAAAAAGTATTGCACACCTCTATGAAGTTTCGTTTTAAAAGTATTGCACACTCCTTGAAGGTTTTATTCCAAAAGTATAGATGATTTTGATGAATGTTTTATTTCAAAAATATTGCACACTTGTATGAAAATCTCATTTCAAAAGTATTGCACACCTCTATGAAGTTTTCGTTTCAAAAGTATTGCACACTCCTTGAAGGTTTTATTCCAAAAGTATAGATGATTTTTATGAATGTTTTATTTCAAAAATATTGCACACTTGTATGAAAATCTCATTTCAAAAGTATTGCACACCTTCATGAGGTTTTCATTTCAAAAGTATTGCACACTTGTATGAAGATTTCATTTCAAAAATATTGCACACTTGAATGAAAATCTCATTTCAAAAGTATTGCACACTTGTATGAAGATTCCGTTTCAAAAGTATTGCACACTTTTTGAAGGTTTTATTCCAAAAGTATTGCCTACCTCCATGAGGTTTTCATTTCAAAAATATTGCACACTTGTATGAAGATTTTATTTCAAAAGTATTGCACACCTCCATGAGGTTTTCATTTCAAAAGTAGTGCACACTCTGAAGGTTTTATTTCAAAAATATTGCACACTTCTATGAGGTTTTATTTCAAAAATATTGCACGCTTGTATGAAGATCTCATCGCAAAAGTATTGCACACTTATAGAGGACATTGATTTTACTATATACTATATTTCATAAGTAATGCACAGTTTGGTTAGGAGCTCACTTCAAAACCCTTTTGTACATAACACACAGATTATCTACTAAGATCTCATGGTAGTGAAAAGATAATCTTTGCTGAGACAGCAGCAAAGTTTTTCTAAACTTTCAGAAACTTTTCGAAGGTGGATTGGGTCAGCGATGATTTAGGTTAATGCTGGCAAGGATTTCAACTTTGCAAACTCATTTTTAACTCAATTAATAAGTCAATATTAATAAATAATAATTAGAGCGGAGAGGAAATACGAAGATAGGCGGAAATTCCCGAAGTTGGCTTTCCAAAGATCCTCTCTCTCGGACAGCGTTTCCCTTCGCTACGACTTTCACGAAGAGGTTGTTAGGTAACATGGCGGTCATGGACACCTCCGGAGTGAATGAAATCTCCACGGAACCACGAATTCATTAAACCATCATCCTCTCGATCTTATCGATTTATCAAAATGGTTCCAAAAGGAAACGAGGGCATCACCGGGTCCCCCGCTCCTTACCATCCAATGAGCCTACCATCCAGTGGGTCTTGGCATTAGCCTACGTTCTGGAGATGTCAGGAGGTGGAGGTGGTTACACCAACTCCTCGACTATTTGTTTAACAATTAGCCCGCGTCGACATAGTCATCCGTCGTCATGAACAATTCCATGTGTCTCTGTTGTGCGTTTCTCTCGGCGAGGTAGCTTTTGTCTTGTCGCTGTCCCCGCCACCACCGGAACCACTACCACCCCTCTCCTTCCAGAAGATCTTGATTAATAATTAAATACGCGTGAATTTTCTCCCCGAGTCGTAAAGTTAATAAAGTCTAATTCGATTTTAATAACGACTTTCCATCACACCACCAATCATTTTTTATAATAGGAACAAAAATTTATAACCGGCAATTATCTATAACGGCCGAAAAAGACGAAACACAGCAACAAAAAGAAAAAGGAGAGAGAGACAGAGACAGAGAGAGAGAGAGAGAGAACTAATTTTTACAAGGCTAACCTTAATTAGCCGACGTAATTATTACCCGTTTTTTGGGGCATCATCTAACTGGGATTGACGGATTAGGAGGCCCGACATTTATAAAGATCTGAGGAGGAGGAGGAGGAGAAGAGAAGGCGGGAGGGAAGGAGGAGGAGGATTAAACGGCCTGATAAATGAGAAGTTAGGTACGCGAAATCACTTCGGCTAACCACCCCGGAGGTTCTTTTAAATATTACGTGTCCTCAAGTTAATTGAAACTTAGTCTCTCGAGTTTTAAGTGGATCAGAGATTTTAATCTTGTCCAGGATTAGCTTCCATGGAATCTTTTTGCTTCTTTTTCCACGTCAAAAGTAAATTAGTCTGTTTGATCCGTGAGAAGAAGGGAAGAGTGTGAAGGGTTAGAAACTGGAGAAGATGGATCGTCCGTAAACAGATCAGAGGGATGGAGAAACGAAGGAATAGAAGAAGAGGAAGATGGAATTAAGCAGTCGAGCTGTTGTTAAGTAGAAGGTAATTGATGTGATACTTAAAAGACCGGAAATGGAAGAGATAGGAAGAAGAGAAGGTTTGAGATGCACCAACACCAGAAGATAGACTATGAAGTTGGCATCCTGGCGGGAAAAAAACGATGAAGACAGTTTCAACTCTCATCGGAAGTTATTTATGACTCAAATTATGAGTCGAACAAAATGAAACTATTAGTACCCGTCATGAGTAACACCCTGTCACCACATTCTGCAGTGAATTTTCAAAATAGACGCAGAAAATTGTTCGAAAGGGCACATCCACTGGTAGATGTACGGTAGGGACAGAATCTACGCCTATCGGAAGTTATTTATGAATCAACTTAGGGGTGAATGACATGAAAAAGTAATAAAACAGCTGAGTAGCACCCAAGCATCCCAGTTTGATTTGAATTTTCTAAACAGGAAGATAGATAATCGCTGTTGAAAAGGACACATCTACTGGTAGTTGGTGTCAGGAAGAAAGTTGGAAGGTAGTAGTAACCCAAAAAGAGCAGAAGAGGAGGAAGCAATGAACTCAGCACAAATCTATTGATAGAAAGAAGCAATAGGAACACAACTACTGGAGGCTTAAAAGCCTGAAGAGAAGGATTGCAAATTCCATTTGGAATGCGGAATGGGAGGAGGAGGGAGGAAGAAGGCCAAAAACCGAAGGAAAGCAGACATGATGAGATTAAAGGATTAACCAAGAAAGCAAAGAAGAACCTAACAATCAAGACCAAAG
The DNA here is from genome assembly GCA_016920875.1 of Columbicola columbae. Classification (NCBI taxonomy): domain Eukaryota; kingdom Metazoa; phylum Arthropoda; class Insecta; order Psocodea; family Philopteridae; genus Columbicola; species Columbicola columbae. Next base: position 5,579,361 of record JADMLL010000010.1, read on the forward strand.
TCCGAAACCAAAAAGGAAACGACGGTTGTATCCCCGGTCACAGATCCGAAGGCTCAGCACGAGCACCGAGCCCAACCCAACAAACATGGCTGCCGTCATTCGACAACCGGCATTCATACTAATCGACACATTTCCATCTCGAAAAAGGAAATCATCGATGCATGTCATCACCTTTCTCTTCGCCCCACCAGGAGAAAGGCCATCGTCGTGTTCTGTGACCTCGAGAGAGAGAGACTTTTGGTCCATCCAACTGGGATTCCCATGCCTGAGGACAGCCTCCTAACAGAGTGAGATTCTTTCGTTGGAATGAATGATGTCATGATGTCACAGCATCCGTATCCCCCTCTTGCTCTCCTTTCCCTTCATCTCGAGATTTATAATATGGAAGGCGATAAAAGTTAGATAATTGTGTGTCAACATGGTTTCATGACACAATAAAAACTTTTTCCTCTGGTAATCCGCGGCGGATCTTTATAACGCACGCACGCACGCGTTTCTCCACTCTTTTGATGTTTGATTTCGGTTGGCGACTGAACGATTAAATGCCGTCGTAAAAAGCAAAATGGCGGCAAAAAAGACTTAAGCTCAGGGTAAATTATAGCTTGTTTTTCTTTTTATGATGTATTTCCGGTTTGAATGTGTTCACAGTGCTGCCAACTGTATGATAATTATAATCTCCTATAAATTACACACTTTCCCTCCTCCTCCTCTCCAATTCGCCAAAAACCGAGTTTATAAATTCTTCTTTCGCTGTTGTTTCTTGTTGATCTCTTTATTCTCTGTTGAACGGATTGTGAACGCTTCGGATAGCCGTTCGTCTGGATTATTTGTTTCCCCTTTGGGTGGGTGGGAGGAGGATTTTGCTTCTCAGTTTCCGGTTCCCGAGTTTGCTTTTTGTACTGTCACGTTTCAAACTTTCCTGCATCACTTTGAGAAAGAAAAGTTTTGTTCAACGTGAAGGTGAAGAATGGTCTCCTTTATTCTTCGTCTTTCTGTTGAGGATGTCTTCCGACGAGAACACATCTCTTGTTTGATGTCTTAATCGAATCATTCGCGTCGGTTTTCCTTTGTTCAGTATCCGCTATCATCTCGTCTTATTGTCTATCTGTCTTCTGACCGAACAGAGTTGTTGTGTTAATCGGAAGATGAGATCATCAACCAGCATCAACCCAAATCCTCACTGACCCAATCCACTTCCGAGAACTTAGAATAGATTATCAATAGAAGTGTGCAGTATTTATGAAATAAACTCTTTTTTAAAAAATAAATTATATTTTGTAACGATTTGTAAAGGAAAGTGTGCATTACTTTTGAAAAATTATTTATACTCTGTGCAATATTTTTGAAATTGGGTTTATGCTAATGTGTGCACTATTTTTGAAATGAAATTCGGGATTCGTGGCTTTTAATTTTTATTTAATTAACTATTCCTTTGAATATGAATTAAGTTTTAAAGTATTGTGCAGTATTTATGAAAAATACTTTCGACTTAGCGTCCTCATGGCTGAGAGTAGAGGCGCTGCTTTCTCCTAATGAAAATTTTCTATTTGACAAAACTCAACTTCCGGTTTTAAATCATCCCAAAATTATCTACGATCCTCGATTTCCTCTCCTTCATTTTATGGATTCTCTTCGAGAAAACAGTGTGTCACAAGGATCGGAAATCATTCTCTGATTGATTGACTTTTTGTCGTAATTAATTAAAATATTTTGCCATTTTTGGGGAAGGTTCGTCAAAAAGTTGTTCTCAAATTTTTTTTCCGGTTTTTTTACTTAAAAAGAAGTTAATAGCCTCCAGTGACCGAACTGCTGCCTGGAGATAAGTAAAGGAGTCGAAAATTGTCCAGACTGATTGCCAAAAAAGGGAAAAAACGTTTTTAATAGCGTCTGTAGTACAGATCACGGAACCGGAAATAGTTCATCCGTCTCTCTCTCTCTCTTGGGCGACTCAATCAGTTTCGTTAGCTAGAAATAGACAGAAGTAGAGGAAGAAAAGCTCAGTAACGTGTCCATATCTTCTACCACAAAAATGTTTTGGGGAAATCTTATTAAAAAACACTGTGCATTATTTATGAAAGAAGGTCACTGATTTGTTTATGAAAATGAGCGTTATAAAGATGTGCATTATTTATGAGACGAGTTTTTGGTTAAAGTGTTCGCTAAATATTAAATGAATTCATCATGAAAGCGTGCATAACTTATGAAATAAATTCGTCCAGTGTGCAATATTTATGAAATACAACTTTCACACAACATGTGCATCACAAATTTTTTTTTTTGTCAATTTGGAACTAAGTCTTGCTGGAGGTATATTCGTAAGTCATTAATCAAACTCTCTCACGAAGATGTGCATTACTTATGAAATGAGCTGGGTCACGGAAGCCTACAATATTTATTCAGTTTAACCGGAAGTTATTTATGAGTCACGTTGAGAAGTTGATAGGAAGGTAACGGAAGCTGTTCCTACCCGGAGCCAGAATCGGACCCGACAGCAACAGCAACCGAAACCGTAATTCATTCAAAATTCAGCTGTTGACCTGTGAGTAAATAGATAGATAGATAGATAGATAGATGACTGACATCCCACCCACAAAGATTCTTCAGGAGAAGAAGAACAGAAGAAGACAAGGACGGAGGAACAGGTGCATCTCATCCCGTCGAGGAATTTCAAACCAGGTGATCGACCTCCATCACCACTCCTCCTCCACCTCCTCTTGCGTCTTCTTCTGCTTCTCGATCGCCCGTCCTTCTACCAAACCTTTAATTTTAATAACAAATAAATAAATAAATAAAGAGAAGATGAAGGAAATTATCGAGGAGTAGATGAGAAACAACTCTTTAAAAAAATAGAATCAATACTAATAAATTAACGACCAGTCCTTCTGGTCGACCTATCTTCCTCCTATTTCACAATCCCATACTTCTTTCCATCTACAACAAAAATGGCGGGCGTGTCTCAAAACTCTAAACCAAAGCATCCACTTCCGGTCTTAAAATCAAACCAAACCGGAAAATGGTTACAATACTTTTGGATAATAATATACAAAAACCGTGCAGTACTTATGAAACCGACTATTATCTACGGCACACCTTCAAAAGGAGCTCATTTCATATCTATTGCATGTTTTATAAATAATTTTTCCAAAAGTAATGCACACTTCTTTGAGAATTCACCTGATAAGTATGCTACTACTTTATACACATACAATTTATATTATAATAATAATATTTATTATATATTTAATACCAACAAAAACTGAACCGTGTGAATTTCAAATTTCATCCCAAAAGTATTGCACACATTTATGTAAAATTCTTTTCATAAATATTTCACAAATCATAAATTATTTTTCAAAAGTAATGCACACTTTTCGGAAATTCATCTCATAAATATGGCACTATTTTATAAATACACAAATTATATTATAGTATTTAGTGATATGATATATTATTTAATAAAATATTTCACTATATATTTAGTAAAAACTGAACACTATAAAGTCTAAATCTCATTCCAAAAATGATGCACACATTTATAAATGATTCCTCTCATATTGCACGGATCATAAATTATTTTTCAAAAGTAATGCACAGTATTCCTTAAAAAATGACCCCAATCTATAATATGTGTCTTAGGGAAGAGTTCATTTCATAAATAATGGACAATTTTTTCTGAGCTCGTTTAATAAGTCACCACTATTTTAAAAATATAAATTATATATCGTTTTTATAGTATAGGATATATTATATAAGAGTATATAATAGAATACTGTTTTATTATAGTATTTATTAATAAAAACTGAGCACTATGAATTCCAAATTTCATACCAAAACTATTACACGCGTTTATAAATAATCCTTTTCAAAAATATTGCACACTCTTCCTGAATTCAATTCAAAAATAATGGACATTCATTAATTCACAAGAACAAATTTCCGGAACTTTCTCACACATAATGGAAATAATTTATGAATCAGCCTAAAACAGTACAAAATGTAAAATTTTATAAATTCGTAAAACGAAAATTATTGTGCAGCCTTGAGAAGCTAAGAAAATTCAAGATGGCGACTTTAGAAGAAATTTATCTTCTGTCTTCATTTGTATTCAACAGTCGTGGTTCGAACGTTTCAAAAGTTTCTTCGTAATTATCTGTTGGTGAAACTTTTCTGACGGATGCTAACAAGAAATGAAAGACAGAAGAAACAAAAAATTGGAAACAGAAGACAGAAGAATGAGAGGGTGGTAGTGGATGTACGAAAAGTAGGGGGGAAGGAAGACAGAAAGATAATTTTGAGGAGATGGTTAATTTTTGGAAAAGAAGTGTGCAATACTTTTGGAAAATGATTTATGGGATGATTGTGGGATGGATTTGAAATGAATTGGGCAAAAAAGTGTGCAGTATTTATGAAATGAACTCTTGACGACTGTGTGCAATATTTTTGAAATGAATCAGAGAAAAGCAGTATTGTATGAAATGAACTCAGAATTGTGTGTATTTTGAAATGAATTTTGAAAAGAATGTAAGGAAGAAGGAATTTTAATGTGTTATAAATGAATCTTCAAGAAGAGTGTGCAGTATTTATGAAATGAATTCAAGAATAAGTAGTGTAGCAGTATTTTGTGAAATATTTATGAAGCAAAAAGGCGTGCAGTATTTATGAAATGAAATCTCTAGAACTGTGCATTACTTCTGGAAGTACTTATAAATTGTGCAGAATTGTATATGGAAAATACTTAATAATCTGTGCGATTTTTATGAAATAAGGTAATTTTATGATGAATTTCTGAATTTTCTTATTCATACGTATTAAATATATAATATCAGATAATTTGTACTTGTAAAAAGTGTGCATTAGATGTGGCTAACGATTTATCAAATTATGGCATATGTACAATGTGAATCCTGATAAAAATGTGCAGTACTTATGAAATAAGCTCTTAACGCCTGTGTGCATCATTTTTGAAATGGAAACTGAAATTCACAAAAACCTCGCCTCGGTAACACTTTTCTCTCAATATTGTTATACTTCTTCTCTTCTCCCTTTCAATCATTGTCTACCTTATACTCTGTTATATTATTATCTATTCTATAATATCTATTATCTACCTTCTTTATACTATCCAAATAATTTCTTTTGGATCTGGTTTTGTCTTTTCTACTTCCTCTCAAATTTTTGTTTCACTCGGTGTCTGAATTTAGGAAAGGTAGTCGTCAACCGAAGGATATAAAAGGGACGATTAGGAAAGGAAAACGAGTTTCACTTTGCCCCACCTTCCCCTATCCCCTCCTCTTCTTGGAGACAAGTAACCGAGTCCAGGTTCGGAGGAGCTTTTACAACAACCAGTCCATTCCAAATATGACGGATTTAAACCTCAAAATTATGGATTTGGCGTATTTGTCTCGAATAAATTAATTGTTAATCCGAAAATCCGGGGATAAAGTATAAGTTATACAGTTGAGGTTAAGACCCGAACAAATTTATTTATTTATTTTATTTCTAGAACGATTTGGAAGTAAGATGTCAACTTGTGTCGCTCCTTCTAATTCCCAGCGCTGGAATCAAGACTCCTGGGTGGTTTGCTACCCGGTGTTTCCGGTTTCTCGACTGTTTCTCCAAATATATACTTCGAGTCACTTGAGAGTGTGGTCTGGGAGTTCTGCGAGATTCTTAAGGTTTTGCAAATCGATAAATCCGCGATTTAGATGAGTTCTAAAGCCTCCCACTGAGAACTATAAATTCAAATTTCTGTCTCAAAAGTACTGCACACTTTCGTAAGTAGCTCATTTCATAAGTATTGCACACCTTTATACGTTATATTCCAAAAGTAATTTATGACTTTTTCGGAGAACTCACCCGTAGATATCTCACATCTTGGAAAGGGCTTATTTCATAAATATTGCACACTTGCCAACCAATTAATTCGCTATTTGAACGCTCCTCTCTCTTCCCATTTGGTCGAACTGGACTTCTAATAATCCTCGTTAGTCGGATGAATGTATATATAGACTCACAAGGTCAGGTCTTTTTTTATGCGGATTGTCTTTTAGGTTTGGTTAAAACTGAATCCTAGCCGAAAACGCGGGTTCATTTCAAAAGTTCCAAACGTTTTACAATCTTTAATGGACGATTCTTCTCATAAATATCGTATATATTTCAGTGGGGAATTCATTTCAAAAATAATGCACACTTGAGTGTGACTTATAATATAGTTCATGATACTAGTAATAAGAATCGCACAATTTTGTGCAGACCTCTTTTTGTAAGGAATAAACAGTTGAATGGAGAATTCGTTTCAAAAATAATGCACACACACTGGCACCAAAAGATCATAATGGCGTTATATTAAGAGCAATATTTAGTATAAAGTTATAATATGGTGCTAAGTTTTGGTGTTCGTCTTGGGTTGAAATCGGGGTGGCATTCTGACTTAAATTTGAGGTTGAAATTTCATAAGTACTGCACACTTATACACAAAACTATTTCACAGTCAGTTAGCACTACAAATATCGACTCATTTCATAAGTATTGCACACTTTCACCCCGGAATTCATTCCAAAGACAGTGTAACGACTTCCTCAAAGGATTTGTCATAAATAACGCAACAAATGTCACCGAGAATTCGTTTCATAAGTACTGCACACTGGCGTTTGATTCTGGCGTATAAATTCTGTCATATTTTTCTGAAGAAGTCAGTGTGCATTATTTATGAAATATGTCGTGGATTCAATTTTTTTAATCACTTCGGGTTCGAGGGGATCGGTGTATCGTTGGGTGGGTCGGTGGGAACCGAACGGTGACGACATTCCTAAATCGCTTACTTAATGAGAAAGCGAAACGGGAATAATGACACGACGGCTGTTCAAAAACGATTCAATCAAAATGAGAGAGAGAGAGAGAGAGGGAGGTAGCGGGGAGGAGGAGGAGGAGGAGGAGAAGCAAATATCTCAGGTCGAATTATTTCGAAACCATTAATTTCGAGCGGAAATATTTTCCCCACAGCCAAAACGGAGCCAAATTCCTAATAAAAAGCTCGCCTCGAGGGATTTTCTCGGGACGGAAAAGAAGAGAAAACCGTTCAGCAACTGATTTAGTATCAAAACAATTTGAAATAATTTTAATGGATTCGTTTTTGGTTTTTGCCGAAGGAGGCCCCCGGTTCGCCGCTAATAAATTGTCCTAATTTTACGCGTTTAGGAAAGAGTGCGCGAGAGAGAGAGGAATCACAGGAAGAATAATAAGAAGAAGATGATTGAGAGAGAGAGAGAGACGAGGTTTGGTTCAAGGCGGAGGGAGAGGGGGGGCAGTAATGGCCATTAACCAGGAACACGATTTCACGCGAGCCTAACCAAACGTTCGGGCCTTTGACTCATGTTCTCGTGTCCTCTTGTTGGCTTGAAATGGGTTAGGTCGGGTCGAGTGAAGGACTAAACGATTTTTTGTACCCGAATAGGGGTGAATGGGGCTGGAAGGGGTGGGCTCAAAAATTAATTTCCCACCTCGGGTTCTAAAATGACCCGGAAATTGAATCCATGTTTCATAAGAACTCATTTCGTGAGACCCACCGGTGGGTGGAGATTTATCGCCAGAATGAAACTTTTCAGAATTTTCAGAAGTCCGCGGTGGTAAGTAAGAGGGGGTGGAATGAAGGAACGAAGATATGTGTCAACAGACTCTATTTAACGAGTTTGGTGGTTTTAGAAATTTTAAATGAACCCATAGAGGATCGGAAAATTTGGGTTTTTTGTTTCCACGTCCGTTCTTCTACCCCCCGCTGCTCCTCTCCTCCAACACAACACAACCAAACCCACGGAAAGTTTTAATGACTTGGGTCATGTCGGATTACAAAAATACAGGAAGTCACTCAAAACAACCAAACTGTATACGTACCAAATTCAACGCAACCCCCACCGCATAAAAAAAGGCTCATTTCTCAAGGTGAACGAACTGAAATTGAAAAATCGACTTTTCCGGCCTCGAAACCAAATCTCTTTCCCATCTATCTCACGAACCATCTTCTTCATTCAACCTGACGGCTCATCATCAGCAGTTAAACTGTGAAAACTTGGCCTCATTATTAAGCTGTCAGATATGGGTTTTGATGTTGTCGTTACTGCAAAAAACGATTCCTTCTTCATCCAGCCCACCGGTGTCCACCAACCCATCATCCATCCACGCAATCAAAAAAACAATAATTAAACATTTCCACGACGATGATTATTAAAATTGCCCACCACAATTATTTAAATAAAATTTTTGTGTTTGGGCTTTGTGATTATCAACGTGATGGTGAGCCCGCCCCTCTTGTAATTCACTCCGGAGGCGTTTTTTACCATTTATAACCGTCCACCGAGTGCGCCACCAGTCTTCCGACTTGAATGAAACACAAACTCGAGGGCCCAAAAACTCCGGAGCCATTGCTAAGGCCAAAATCCTCCGCGCGCGCCCTGCCCCCGTGCGCGCCGACTGTCCATCGATCAATTAATACTTTAGGCGCGCGATTCGCAAGTTTCATGTGTGTTGCTAATGAAAAAAGAAGCGGCGCATCTATGTAATTACGAATTTATTGATTAATCTATTGGAAATTGGCCGGGGAGGAGGCGGATTAAAGGTGACTTGATGAATTTCTCATTTCGGGTGTCAAGGGTTTAGAAACTCTCGACTGAAGGAATTTTTCATTTGATTCCAGATGAAAGGAATCGCATAAAAAAAATATCCTCGCAACATCAATCTTGATGAAAGTATCCTCAGAAGAAACCGCTCGCTTGAGGATATGGCGGAAGGTGAGAAATCAAAAAGGAGTGAGAACCGATGGGAATAAAAAATAAAATCAGAAGGCGGTGAATGAAGCACTGCCATCTTTGAAGTCTCAGGATGTCGTTTTACGAAACACGATCGTAATGATGGCGATAGAAGAGGAGGTAAGCAACAGAAACGATAAGGAGAGTGATTGATAGATTGTTTCTCTTCCTTATTGTCGATCTCTCTTTCCTCCCAGAAGTAGAAAGATGGTTGTCGGGGGTTGGAGGGCCCTGGAGAAGACTACAGGACATAAAAGAATAATGAAACAGGAGATTAGAGTGAGAGAAGAGATCAATTACGAGAAAAACGAAAGATGGAAGTGGTTTAGTGAGAGAATGAAGATGATGAATGAGAACATTCTTCGGGCGAAGGTTCTCACAACTTTTTACATAAAATATATTATTAATTAAATTATTTCCAGCAATTTAATAATATAATTACATATATATACTATAAACATCAATTAATAAGATGAAGCTAAAGGTTTCCTGGAAAATTTTTTTTTGTTGGTTCTCTTTCGGTTTCTTTTGAATTTCGTCCCAGTCCACGTCGTCTTCCTTTCTCTCAGGAATCATCATCGACATCAATCTTTCATAAATTATTATAATTATGTATATATTTACTCAAGATCAAATTATACTAATTTGATAGGATTTCCGAGAAACATGGCTCATTCATAGATCCCGAACGTCGAATTGATAAACCTGACATCTCGCTTTCTTTACTTGCAGTTTGGTGGTCAGTTCATGGTCAAGTATGCAGGTTGACCTTGTGTCTACTAGATTATCATCTGGTCGGAGAAGATGATGGTCCATTGGTGATGTGACAGACGAATCATCGGGTACGAGGTAGGATGTCAGAAGAATTTTCTCGTTTTATTCGAACTCCCTAAATTGGTTTAATAAAATTCTTGTATCTTTGGGTCTTATTTTACGCGAATGGTTGTAAATTGATGAATAGACCATTAATCGCATAAAAAAAGACCCCATTTATAGTGAATAAGGCTCGTAATTGGTTGGCAAACAAAGTTATGAAAGGAATAAGTGTGCATTATTTATGAAATAGGAGCATGACGATTGTGTGCAATATTTTTGAAATGAATCATGACGCCTGTGTGCAATATTTTTGAAATGGAAATCACACGCCTGTGTGCAATATTTTTGAAATGGAATCATGACGCCTGTGTGCAATATTTTTGAAATGAAATCATGACGCCTGTGTGCAATATTTTTGAAATGGAATCATCACGCCTGTGTGCAATATTTTTGAAATGAAATCATCACGCCTGTGTGCAATATTTTTGAAATGAAATCATGACGCCTGTGTGCAATATTTTTGAAATGGGACCATCACGCCTGTGTGCATTATTTACAAAAGGAATTCACGTCAAAACTTCTGAAACGATTTTTCTTTTGATTTGTGCATTATTTATGAAACAAAACCTTCACACAAGTGTGCAATAATTATAAGAATAGTTGTTCATGACAGTGTGCGATGTTCAGGCCAACGGGTTTATCACAAAATTGTGCAGCATTTATGAAACAAATTCAGGGCAAACGTTTGGTTTTTACTTGTCAGATAGAACCAACACAAAAGTGTGCATTATTTATGAAATGAATTATTTTGTGACGGAGAGAGAAGGACGAAAAATTAAAAATATTGAAAGTTAAAGTGAATGTAATCAGAAACGAGCGTGTCAGTGGGGGCGTTCGCCCCCGTCGGGGCGTCAAGCTTTCTGTTTATTAACTTTGGCGAAAGCTAAAACGGAAAATAACTTTTGGTCGACTAGTGACTAACAGAAAGTCGGTCTTCGACTAACATAAACAAGCGTCAACGCTAATTAAGATTCGATTAATTGTAAAATTAAATTTTTATTTAAAACGAAAGTCGATGTATAAATAAATTAAAAGACCACCAAAGAACTGGGCGAGTCACCCAGGCGTGGATAAAATGAGAAAACCTGGGAAGATGGAAAAGAACAAAAACAAAAAGCTTTCTGTACCTGTTTGTCTAAGCTCGACTTGAAATTTGGCAAAAATGGGTCCGTGGAAGACACCATAAGCGAGCTGAAGTCCGTGGTTGAGGATTTGAACAAGAACACAACACGCTACGATGACGTAGCCCCAACCTCCTTCAGGGTAGTAATGACGCCATAATAATCGGCGAACCTGAGCCACGGGTGAGGGGAAACCCAATTCGCCCTTCTTCGGATCCTTATTTGCGTCCTGTGGGGGCAGAAGAAGAGGCCAAGACCTGGCTCTTAGCTTAAGAGTGCTTCTAGAGGAAGATGAGTCCAAATCCGAAGCGATTACTCCATCCCTCGAGTTGGGCTCTTCGTTTTTCTTGTCTCTTTTCACCTGGTCCGCTTTGTCCGGATGACATTTCCTGCACTTGCACTGATCTATGTATTCTTTGAGTGGTTCCAGCGGAAGAATACCGTTGGTGATGCACTCGTGTATCTCTTCGCTTTTGCTCGCTCGTAACTTGTTCACCGCACATCTTTCCGGGGATTTCGAGTTATCCGCTGATTTTTTACGGGGTTTCCGGTCCGTTTTCGAATTTTTCTTCTGTTTACCTAAATTTTCTACACTCAAAAATTTTGACCGTTCATGTTCATGTTATCCCGAACGCGGAAACGTTTTTCGACGTGGGACAGATCAAAGAACCCGACGAAGGCTCCATTTCGGATGACTAGTTTTCATTTAACGCTGGAAGAAAGGAAAACCGCGAGGAAGATTTTCTTTTAAAAAGTCGGGAAAAAAGAAAAACGGCCGAGGAAAACGTTCGGAGGAAGAAAACGCGGACGAAAGTGTTTGGCTCTCGAAAGTGGCGCGTCGCGCGGGAAAACAAAACGAGAGACTTGGAAGAGAACCACGCGGACGGCCTTCGACGACTGACTGACTGACTAGCTGGCTGACTGAGTCTCCTTCGCCAGAATTCTCCGTTTCTAGACCTGCATCAACATTCCTTGACCTACCGGATTTCCGGTGAACCGTTTTCCATTTCCCATTTTCCCCTCCTCTCAAATTTTAATTATCTCGGACGAATTTTGACAAAAAAGGGTTTCGATGATAGTATTCCGAGTGAAATATTGGTGGCTCGACCTGAGCTTTTGAACCTAAAGCTCTGCCTCCCTCAAGAAACAGCAAAACTAAATTTTAGCAAATTTAAATTCTGTCAAATTAATTTCCGGCTCAAACCAAATGAAATTTTTAATTAAAATTAATTTTTTAAAATTTAAATTATAAATCAACCAATTAATTATGACCAAATTGTGCAATATTTATGAAATGAAACTCTCGTACAAGTCTAGTCAATATTTATGAAATAAGATCCCCTCAAAAGTGTGCATTAATTATGGAAGCCCCTCAAAGGGATCACTAAAATATAAAATCAAACCTCATATATATTTAAGAAACGGATTTCGTGTACAAGTGTGCATTACTTATGAAAGAAGCACTTTTCGCAAGACTATCAGTTACTGAATTTTATCAGAACTTTGACTAACTATTTTTGACTATTCTCAAACGAGAAGCTAGTCGTAACTAAATCCATCTTCTTCAAAATGTTCTCTGTCATTCACTTGAAATCAATATTAATATATAATATATTATCGGAAGACCTGTGATGTAGTGGTTAGTTCCAGACTAAGAAGTTATAGTCGCTAGTTCAAATCCTCCTCCCGTATCCTGTTATACCCAAAAAAGGGTAGAAAACGGGATTGAAACTCAACTGTAGCTATTATATATTAATAACAATATAAATGAGAAATAAAAATATGCATCTTTGAATATTTAATTGATTTATTTATATTATTAATAATATTATATATATTTAATTCGTAAAAAGATTGAAAACTCATGTTGGTAGATGTTTTGTTCGATTTGTTTACTAATAATTTAAATGTCACACTATTAATATTTACTTTATATGGATTAATACTATTAATAATATTAATATTTGTAGTTTCGAATCGTGATATTTGAAACAGCGGCTGAAAAGGTCTTCCAATCGTCATCACTTCTAAGAAGAAATTAATTTATTTATATTTTTTATTATCGAATTTATTTTTTGTTGTTTGCCACTTAGGCATTATTGTCTCCATTTTAATTTACGTCAGTAGGAGAAGTAGTGTAGTGGTTAAGTTCCTGACTTGGATGCAAACGGTAGTGAGTTCGAATCCTCCTCCCGCATCCTGTTGTACCCAAGGGTGTAAGGATGACTAATGAAATGAAACCCACCGCCATTTTAATTTACATGACTGTACACAATTCTTTTCTAACTTATCTTTGTATAGTTTTTATAGTTTTTGTTATCTGTTACAGTTTCCAGTCACTGGTACTACCGGGTCTGCATTGAGCACAAGCCTCTCTGTCCTCACTCTGTTCCAGTCCACTCCTTTCTTCTGCACACACTCTCTTCCACTCGTTTCAGTCATCTGTTCCTTGGTCTTTTACCTTTCACCTCAGTTTCATGCATCTTTCTTGGTAATCTGTCCTCTCCTAACATGGCCATACCATTTCAGTCTAACTGTGTGTATCCTGTCCTGTAACGTCGACCTCTCTCACCCTCACTTCTCCCATTTTCCTGCACTACACTCCTCAAATACTTGAATGTATTCAATCTCTTCCGATCTGGAGTCCTTTGGTGGGTCTTTCCTTTTTCCTTATTTATAGCTAGTAGCCTATTTATTTATTTATTAATAATTTATTTATTTTTAATTAATTTAGTAGAACTGAATACGGAGAGGGTTTGAACTTACACCACAATCCCCACAGTCAAGCACTTCAACGACTACACTACAGTCCTCCAGGTTCTGTAGTTAATGTAATAGCTATACGTTAATAGTTATTATTAATAAAAATTTAAATTTATTGAAGTTATTTACTGCAATAGTTAATTCTCTAACTTAATTGACTTTTTAAATTAAATTTAATTTTCTTCGTGGGACTTCAATTTAAATTTAAATTTTTGATTTTGACCTCAATTTAAAAATTATAGATTTGGTTTGTAACTATAATTCAAGACAGGTGGATGTTGATTTCACCTTTTTTAGTCACTGTCATCTACTCTCATCTTCTCTTGAGTTAGGTTAGTCAAATTGGTCGCAAAGTGTTAAACTTGAGGAATGTCTTTGGTTGGTGTCGCAGATGACCAAAGGTTTACCTGGGTTTTAGTTTGGATCCCGTTTTTGGGTATAACAGGATACGGGAGGAGGGTTTGACGACTGTACTAGGATTCTTGGAACCTCAAATTTGGGGAATGGGGGGTGGTAGAGGTCAAATTGATCTTTGTTTCGGAGTTATAGAGAGGAAGAGGAGGAGGAAATGGTGTGAAAGGGTTCAAGTGTTCCGATTGAATGGCTTTTCGAGAGGTTCGAGAAAAATCTCAAACACGCCGCCATTACTCCTTTCTTTTCGCGCGGAATGTTATGCGATACTGTTTTTGACAGCGAGGAAAAGAAATTTATCTCCGGAGAAAATAACTATTGTTTTCCATTTTCCGGGAGCTTTTCATGAATAATGCACAAGGATTTTCCACCCCCCGGGTTCCCTCCTTGGATAATCACAACGTGTTTAAAAATAATTTGAGTCTTTCATTTTATTCATTAATGGAGAAACTGGAGATTTTTGCTGTTGTTGTTTGAGGTGCACGTGCCATTTTCTCGCTTTTCATCTTCCTGTCAACGTTTCCTGTTTCACACCAAAGACGGTTGGGTTTCGTTTAAAACGATCCACGTGACACGCAATTATCAATTCCTCGTTTACTCTCCGCCTAGCTCTTCGTCCTCCTCCTTCTTCTATCTTTTTCTCTCATCATTACACCATTACTGGAACGATTTGAATTTTTTGTCTTCTGCTGTTGTTATCACTAGCAACTGGAGACATCTGATACGAAACGACAGGAAGATTGACGCTAGATACAAAGAAACCCGGGAAACGTTAACGATCTTTTTTTACGCGGTTGTTTTGAATATAAATTGCGCTTTGATGTATCTTGGAAACATGTGATGGTGTGCATTATTTATGAAACGTGGTGCTGAAGTCTGAAGATGCTTTGAGGGGTTGTTAGGGGTAGTTTAGAGTTTTTGGTAACACGTGCACTACTTTTGAAACGAATTAATTTTGTTTTCTTTTTGTGAAACCGTGTTTATCGTTTATGGACTAAATCCTGTCGGAGGTAGTCATACGTAGTCAAACTCTCGAGATCGCAAAATGCACTAGAGTGTGCATTACTTATGAAATGAGCCGGGTCAGAGGAAAGTTTGCGAAATGTTTAATGAGTTTGACAAAAATTTTTGAGTTGACAACTTCCTCCTTCTCCTCTCTGCCGGTTGTAGATAGAAACTCTGGGAAATGGTTTTTGGGGATGTGAGCGGCGGCGGGGGTGGAGGTTGGGGGAAAGCAAACTTCAAAAATAATTTTTGCTTCCGTCAACGATCCTTTAAACTGACAGATTGTCTGCCTTTTTCCTCGTGAAATTTTCACAAACTTTTTTTTTGCTCCACCCCAGTTTAGTTCTTTTTTTTGTTGCTCTCCTGTTGTGCGTCACTTCCCGGAAAAGTGAGATGAAATAGAGAAGAGAGTGGGGCGGGAGAGAGGAGGAGGGGACCGGGGGCCATTAATCTTCTTTGAAATTTATTCCGGTCGAAAATTTGAACACAAAGATGGTAAAAGGAGGCAACGGGTGGCAGCAGCAAGTATACGCGGGAGGAATATCGCAAGATTAATGGTTCCTTTCCTCCCCCCAACCCGCCCTTTCTTTTAACCCCTCTCCTCAAAAGAAAAATCCTCAGTCACTTCGCGAAATGACGAATTTTTACTTTAAAAAAAAAATTCAGCCAACCCAATCAATGAAACGAATTCCTCATCGCCACGTAAATTTATTTATTTGTATATCAGACATTTAAGATATCGATCGATCGATTGATCGATATATCGTTTGATGGAGAGAATGATCGATTGATACATCGATCAATCAGTGGTCGTTGTGTTATTCGGAGGGCGGATTCTGTGTCCAAAATCTTCTTTGCGCTTTTAATTAGATCGTTTTTCACGTCCGGTTCTCTGCTCTAATGATTTCCTCTCCTTGTTTGCATACTTAGACCGTCTGTCTGTCTATCTGTCTGTCTGTATGTTTGCGTGTGAGTTTACCAATCTTGTTTTTCCTTTTCTATTTTTAACGATTTGGTCAACTGTTTCCGGTGTGTTTTTCATTCCTCTTTGACTCACTTCCTGGTTTCCTTGTTTTTTTTTCTTTCGTTTCCTGACTTCGTCCTCACTTCCGGTTTTCTCGTTGTTTATCCTAGTGTCTCTTGACAGCTTTTAGATTTAATTATTTTTATTTGAAACAATAACATAACAATAATTTGGGGGAGGGGGGAATGGAAACACGTTTTCGTTGGCTTTTAGCTGGAAAGCTCTTGACTCTGAGTGCTTTGAAAGGAATTTCGTACAAAATGACCACGTGGCACTTCACTACGTGCTCACATCCGTTTTGTTTACATTTACTTGACACAAGCTCTTACTCTCTTTCATAAGTAATGCACACTTGTCAGGAGAATTTATTTTTTTAAGTATTGAACAATTTTATCAAGATTTTTATTTCATAAGTGATGCACATACTGACGAACAGTTTCTTTCATCAATAATGCACACTCAAACCAAGTTTTCATTTCATAAATAATGCACAGCACACAGATAGCCTCTTTCAAAAGTATTGCACACTTGGTAGGTCTTATCTCATAAATCTTGCACACTTTAACCACGAATTAATTCCATAGATAATGCAGGTACTCACAGAAAGTTTTTTTCTTTCGAAAATACTGCACACCGAACAGATGTCATTTCATAAATAGTGCACACTCTAATCAAGAATTTGTTTCAAAAGTAATGCACACTGGGTAGGTCTTATTTCATAAATCTTGCGCTCTTTTACCAATAATTAATTCCATAAATAATTCAGGTACTGACAGAAAGTTCTTTCCAAAAATACTGCACACGGGACCGATCTCATTTTATAAATAATGGACATGCTCACAGAAAGTTTCTCTCAAAATTAATGCACACTGAATAGGTCTTATTTCATAAATCTTGCACACTTTTACCAAGAATCAATTCCATAAGTAATGCACACATTCATAGAAAGTTTCTTTCCAAAAATACTGCACGCCAGACAGATCTCATTTCATAAATAGTGCAAACCTAATCAAGAATTAATTTCATAAGTAATGCACACTCACACAGATAGTGTTCATAGATGATGCACTCACTTACGAACAGTTTCTTTCATAAATAATGCACACTCAAACCAAGTTTTCATTTCATAAATAGTGCACGCGCTAATCAAGAATTTCTTTCAAAAATAATGCACACTGGGTAGGTCTTATTTCATAAATCTTGCACACTTTAACCAGGAATTAATTCCATACATAGAGCACACATTCTCAGCAAGTTTCTTTCAAAAATACTGCACACGGGACACGTCTCATTTCATAAATGCACACTTGAACCAAGTTTTCATTTCACAAATAATGCACACACTCACAGAAAGTTCTTTCCAAAAATACTGCACACGGGAGACGTCTCATTTCATAATAATGCACACTAACCAAGTTTTGATTTCATAAATAATGCAGACATTCACAGAAAATTTCTTTCAAAAGTATTGCACACTGGGTAGGTCTTATTTCATAAATCTTGCACACTTTACCCAGAAATTAATTCCATACATAAAGCACACATTCACAACAAGTTTTTTCAAATATACTGCACACGGGAGACGTCTCATTTCATAAATAATGCACACTCTTAAACTGAATTCCGTTCAGGTTTTTGAGGTAAGATTGGGTGATTACTCGGGGCCCTTTCTTCAAATTTCCGATTTGAGTGTGTTGCCGGAGGATGTTTTGAGTGGAACGATTTCAAAATTTGGATTCAACTTCGTTAAGATTCTGTTCCCTTGTCACGACTTTTGAACTTCTTCCTCCTTCATTTACATAGGAGGAATTTCACAAACGGGACTTGGATTATGTAGTGGCCATCTTGTTTTCTCAACAATTTTCGGTGATTTTGTTTCCTCCCGCTTCCTTGTCTTCTCCCCCCCCTGCTCCTTAAATCATTTGAGCCACTCATCCTTAATTCGGTTCCCTGGTTTGGAGACTTATTTAAGCTCGTTAAAGAAGTTGGCCATTATTTTTCAAGCCCCTCGAATTTCCCTGGGAGGAGATGACAATGGCGTGGGAGATGGAGGTGGAGGTGGAAGTGGAAGCAGAAGAAGAGGCGCTCGAGGTTCAGGTGATGAATCGCGGATTTGAATCCATTTTGAACCGAGACCGCAACAATTAAAATCCCGGACGGGATTATTTATTACATCGATTTAATTTAAAAGCAACATTTTAAAACTGAAGATTAATTTGGGAAGACGAAACCGTGACGACGCTGCGAATTTGCTTCGTTAACGTCGAGGAGGAGTGGTAGGGAGGAGGAGGAGGAGGAGGGAAACGTGCTATTCTCTCCGATTAGCTTTCTTCAGATTCTTTCATTACTTTCACTAAGCGTGTTCGAACACGTTCCTCGAAAATTTTGTGCTTTGGGATCGTATGACACTCTTTCTCCTGTTTACCTTTCACTCCTTTCTTCCTTTCTTTCTGTAGCTCTTCCTCCCCCTCTCTCTCTATTCCATGTTTTCTTTTATATTTTCCTGTCTTTTAATTTCTCCTCTGTTTTCCTCTCTCTATATTCCTCTCTTCTCTCTCACTGTCTTTTTATCTTTTTCTTTCATCTCTTTTTCTCTCCACTTTTTGACTTGATGGTTTGATTATTTTGTCATATTGATAACATCATCTTTATTTTATGTTTTTCTTGCGATATTTATATGACTCTTTTTCTCTTAATATTCTCGATCTTGCCTGCTCTTTCTTTTCGAGCCTTTTTCTTTTCTCATTGTTTTTCATCTTTTCTCTCTTTCTTCTTCTCTTTCTTCCTCTTTTCTCTGCTTTTTATCCGAGTCTTTGATAATTTTTCCATCTTCTCGCATTTTATTTTTCTCTTTGTTCTTTTTCTTTTCATTTTCTCACTTCTTGTTTCTCTTTTTCTCCTTCTCTCTATTCTTTCTTTTTCTTTTTGTCTTTACTTTTTCTTTTCCTGTTTTTGAACCCTGAACTTTCACTGTTTTTGAACCAAATTTCTTTCTCTCTCTCTCTCCTCTTTCCTTTTTCTCTAACATATTTCTCATCTTTTTTTTCTCACTCTCTCACTCTCTTCCTCCTTCCTCCCTCTCTCAGTCCCAAACCGAATCCCATGAATTAGCACTATTTATAGAACCCAAATTATGGTTTAAAGTGTGCAATATTTATGAAATAAGATCTGTTCAGTGTGCATTACTTTTGAAATAAGATCTGTTCAGACATTATTTTAAATAAGATCTGTTCAGTGTGCAATATTTATGAAATAAGATCTGTTCAGTGTGCAATATTTATGAAATAAGATCTGTTCAGTGTGCAATATTTATGAAATAAGATCTGTTCAGTGTGCAATATTTATGAAATAAGATCTGTTCAGTGTGCAATATTTATGAAATAAGATCTGTTCAGTGTGCAATATTTATGAAATAAGATCTGTTCAGTGTGCATTACTTTTGAAAGAACCTGCCAAAAAGAGTGTGCAATACTTATGAAATATAAAATCCGAATTTCCACGGAAAAAAACTCTTTTTCCACTTCTCTAAACATTCAAGTGCACAACCGATAATTCAATTATACAACACCCCAGAATAATCTTCCGCCACGATCGAAGCGATTTGGAAAATTTGTTCAGTCAAAGCCCACATTAATTGCTGAACATACGCCAATTAGCAACGCTCGGACGCAAAACAAAAAAAAATTTCGCTTTGGGCTTAATAGGTGAGAAAAGTCAAAACTCGACACCGAAATAATTTCATTCCTTTCGACGGGAATGAATGAGTCGATCATTATTTTCTTCTGACACGACAACCGTTTTTCGTGTTCTTTTTATGAACCGCCAATGAAATTAAATGAAAAAATAAAATCAATTTAAATGATTAACGATTTGGAGAAGAGAACACAAAAAACAATTTGTAGAATTTTTAAAATGGCGGATTTGTTTCGTTTTGTTCTGTAGTTATCGTTGACCAGTTTGAAAAAAATTTTTTTCCCGCCTTTTTTTGTTGATTTGATTTGACTTTTCCGTTTCGCTGCTTCCTTTCTTCTTGTTTTTTCATTTTTGGATGAAAAACTTTGTCGAAAACTTTTTCTTCTTCCTTTTTGGTGATTTTTATCGCCATTTTTACTCGAAAATATTGTTTTTGTTCGATGTGGCGATTTGTCGTCATGATTTATGTTATCTGCCTCATGTGATTTAGTAGATAAAAATAGCAATGATATCAAAATGAAATAGATAACCATGCCTTCCTACAGTTTATTTGTTTTTACTTTCCATTGTTTCGTCTTGAGGTGTAGATGATCTCAAATTTTTCTGTATATACCACAGCACAATTGGCTACTTTCATAAATAATGCACACTTGGATAAATAATTCTTTGCTTAAAACTGCAAAATTTAATGCTGAGCTTCTTATTGTAAGCAGTGGACATTTTCTGAACAACATCAGAACAAACATCTTAACCCAGATAACCCAGAGGTGATGTCATAAATGACCCACCCAGTTGCCAAAAATTTCTTTCAAAAGTAGTGCACCATTCTAGGAAGGTTTTATATTTCATAAGTATTGCACAGTCAGAGAAATTTAATTAACTTCCCACATAACCCATCATCTTCATCATTGATCTCACGATGGATACGTTTGGTTTGATATTTAACCCAAAATTTCATGAAGATTTATTTCAAAAGTCCTGCACACTTTTAAAGGGAATCTGTTTCAGAAGTACTGCACACCTTGAGCTACGATTTGTTTTATAAGTAACGCACACTCTCTTTAAGAGTTTTATGTTCTTGAAAGTGATTTGCGGTGATGTTGAATTCATTTTGTGTGCATGTATTGATGGTGGTATGAGCCCTTCCTTAGTGTGCATTACTTTTGAAAGACAGTCTCTATAAAAGTGTGAGTTGATTTTAAAGGGGAACATTGGTAAAATTGTGCATTACTTTTGGAATGAAATCTGGATGAAAGTGTGCAGTACTTTAAAGAAAGTGTCGATAAATATTACATCTGGAGGGAAACCTCAGGTGTGCAATACTTCTGAAATAGATTCCGTTAAAATGTGCATTACTTTTGGAATGAAACCTCGATAGAAGTGGGCATCACTTTTGAAATGAAATCTGGATGAAAGTGTGCATTACTTTTGGAATGAAAGTGTCAATGAAACCGTGCATTACTTCGGAATGAAATCTCGATAAAAGTGTGCATTATTTTTGAAAGAAAGTGTTGGTAAAAGTGTGCATTACTTTTGAAAAAAAATTTCGAGAAAGTGCGCATTACTTTTGGAGTGAAACCCGGATAAGAGTGTGCACTACTTTTGGAAAGAAAGGGTCGATAAAACTGGGCATTACTTCTGGAGGGAAACCTCAGATGTGCAGTACTTCTGAAATAGATTCCCGTTAAAAGTGTGCATTACTTTTGGAATGAAAACTGGATGAAAGTGTGCATTACTTTTGAAAGAAAGTGTCGATAAAACTGTGCATAACTTCTGGAGGGAAACCTCAAGAAATCTCAAGGTGTGCAATACTTCTGAAATAGATTCCCTTTAAAAGTGTGCATTACTTATGAAAGGAAATCTCGATAAAAGTGTGCATTACTTTTGAAAGAAAGTGTTGGTAAAAGTGTGCATTATTTTTGGAAAAAGTGTCACTTCAAGTGTGCATTACCTTTGTAAGGAAACCTCGATAATAGTGTGCATTCCTTTTGGAAAGAAATTTTGATAAACCTGTGCATCACTTCTGGAGGGAAACCTCAAGATGTGTAGTACTTCTGAAATAGATTCCAGTTAAAAGTGTGCATTACTTTTGGAATGAAATCTCAATAAAAGTGTGCATTATCGTTGAAAGAAACTCTATATAAAAGTGCAAATTACTTCTTAAAGGAAATCTTGATGTAAGTGTGCATTACTTTTGGAATGAGACCTATATGAAAATATGCATTACTTTTAGAAGAAAACCTCGACAGAAGTGTGCATTACTTTTGAAAGGAAATTACTTTTCATGGTGTTTAAGACAAATCAAAAGCTAAAACCCGCGTTATAAGTTATGAAGTTGTTTATTTCTCAACCTAAATACTTCACGAAAGGAAATCTGATAAACCTGACTCATACAGGTATCCGTTTTATTTATATACAGATATGAATATAAGGAAAAAGTAATGGCAACGGATAAAGCAATAATAAATAAAACTAAAAAGATGGAAAGAGATAGATAAATCAGTGGAAAGTGTTTCCCAAAGCGTTAAAATAAAATAAAAAAAAAGAGAGAAAAAATTAAAACCAAGCACACGCCCAGGCATTTCGGTTAACGGTGTAATAGCTGGGTAATTAAATAAATTAGTGTCTAATAGATTAATAGATAAATTAACCCCTGGTCAAGCTCGTTTAATGAATAATTTAAATGGAGTAAATTGGTTCGTGAAAATCACCGAACATTTTACTCGGGATTTCATTTTTCGGCCTACGCTGGACATCAAAAGAAGTTGGGCGTGTAGATACCGATGAGCCCCACTCCTTCCTTCATTTATCTACTCCCATATGGAGAACTTCAACATCCTTAAAACGTGACTACTATTAGCTAAACGTCTTAACAATTTTTGTTTTTTATTGTGGTCACCAAAAGAAATTTATTTCTGTGTCCGTAATTATTATGTAAGCACCAGCTTCATGCTGATTTATTTCTAAATCTGGATACGCTACTGTGGGAATGGATAATTGCTATAGGAACTGAATTTCGTTGTTTGAATTTGAAAACTTGCAACGGTTTTGGAAAGAAAATTAACTGTAGCGCTACTAGCGGACCAAATCCGAACTAATTTACTTGTCTTAGTTTATAGGAATTCTCCCTAGATGGCGCTGATTTATCTCAAATTCGTAGAAATTTTTTGTTTGGCGGAAAAGGGATTCGTTTCAACGATTTCGAATAAATTTTCCAGGCAAATTACTCTTGGCTCGTGCCAGACAAAATTTACAATCGTATCCGACCCGGAAACTCTTTCCTCAGTCTATTGTCAAAATGGGTGACTGCACCTCCGGGATGAAGATGAATGTTTCGAAAGGGAATTCGAGCGGGGTAAGGAGATGGAACGTTTGGAAAGAAAAAAATTTCAAATTGACTAAAATAAAACAAAATAAAGAACTCTCGGAATATTTTATTGACACACCGAAATGTTTTTTTATTACTTTTTGAACGAATTCAAGAAGGTTTTTGTTTCCCACCGACTGAACCCTACTTCGAGTTCATCCTCCCAGCAAAACTGATTTCCTCACAGTTTTCCCGACCTGATTGCTTGCTGACTCCTTTTATGGCTTCATCTTCATCCTCATCTCCACTTGGGACTTTCGACTGAGTTCTAATCACAATCCATTGCCTTACGTCAAAACGAAATCAAAAAACCGAAATCGATTGTAGCTTTCACATTAGTTCCAAATCGTTTGTCTTGTCTATCAACAAAAAAATTCACACAAACCAGAGCTTTCGGTATCAAACTATATCCAGTGTAGAAACCCGTTCATAAAAGGTTTCCCAAAGTCAAGAAATGTTTCTCTAACCCCCACCACTTCCCAAAAAAATATTTCAAAAGACCAAAGACCAGAGACAGTCGGTCAAAGCCATTGGCGTTGATTCAAGATGGAAGCCAACAACAAAAAAGTTTCGAACCATCCGAGCTTAAAGCTCTAGGCATAAGCTAAGGACAATCAATTAAAAAGTTTGGAGAATAAATAGAAAAAACTTAAAACCGTTTTATGTTTACACAAAAAACAGGGGATGAAGGTTTCTAGAGGCGGGGGTTGGAGAGAAAGTATCAGCGATCGATTGCTTGCTTTTCTCTTTTTTTTTATTCCTTCTCCTCCCAACCCCCACGGAACACTTGGACGGAGCTTTCGTTGAGCTTTTTTTATTTAGCAAAACATCTTAAACTCCTCAATTCAGGGGAGGTTAAAGTAAAAATGATAATTAATATTCATCAGTTGATACTGGAAACCATTTTTTTTTACTGCTTCCTTTTCCTTTCTTAATGTTTTCAATTATCCTCATCCCTTACTTCCTTCCTTCCTGTTTTTGTTTGTAGGTGCGTTGTTTCATCATCCCGAAGGAATTTAACAAAAATTTTTCCCTTTGGTTTTGGGGAAAGTTTTGCTAAAAGTCCTCACCCAACTCAAGTTCCATTGACGAAGAGCTTTCTACGTTAAAGAGGATGGTCGGAGATGAACTCTAAAGGAAACCGCTTGAGAATGCGTCATTTATTTGATTCCTCCCAACAGGAATTCGGTTGAAGAGATGGGAACAGGAGAAGAGAGAGGAATGGCACAAATATTTCGATCGAAATTCCTTTCGCGATTTCTTCATTCCTCCACTTTCCCAATCAAAAACTCGATACCAAAAGGAAACTATAAAAGGAACCAGAATGGCCCAGTTTATAGCCTGAAGCTGGGAAATCTCATAACCGTGTTCTGATGATGACACCGTGTGACATCAAGTATCAAATGCGGTTTTTCTTGTTAAAGGAAAAATTGAAGGGAACGAGACACTGTCACGTGAGAAGTCGATCACCTATTGTTCCTTTTCACGTGTCCTCTCTCATCCCTTTCTCTCTCGCCAATCTCGAAAACTTTTTTTTTGTTGTTGTTTTCCTTTCTCTTAATAAATTGTTTTTACTTGTCATTATTGTATTTTCTCTCCCTGCGAGACATTTTTATCTTTCCTTTCTAGTAGAACAAAGCATCCCCCTAAAAAGGTCACGATTTTTACATTGTTTTATCTATCTATCGCTATTTTATCTAGAACACAATTTTATGTTTTTGTAGGAATGCTTCAAACGAATAGTCAAGCTACCGGTTCTTTCCATAGAAGACCGTTGTCGTCATCATCCGTCTTACCACTGGGAGTTCGACACATGCAGTTTCACATCTACCGTATAAACATCTCGTTTCGTAAGTAATGCACACTTTCTTAGATTTATTTACTAACAAAATTCCGATGTTCTCTTTGTCTGTGTATCCATAAGCCGATTTTACGCGTTTGTATTTCTTTAAATTGTGGTT
This sequence comes from Columbicola columbae, assembly GCA_016920875.1. NCBI lineage: Eukaryota > Metazoa > Arthropoda > Insecta > Psocodea > Philopteridae > Columbicola > Columbicola columbae. The sequence goes on from JADMLL010000010.1 coordinate 5,604,383, forward strand.
TCGACTACGGTTTATATCTTTTTCGATGGTCTGACCTATTTTTAGGTTTAAATTGATGTTAATATTATTCACCGCCTTATCTGAAATATTTAGCCGAGGCCATGCATCTCCATTTTAGTTGTAAATAAAAAATTAAAACGCCTTCAGAAAAACGTTTAGGCACAAAATAGTCTTGGAAGTAAGACAAATAATCTAACCGACATTTTTAAGGCGTTCAAGACGTCAACGGATTTATTTTTAAAGTTACCGCGCAATTTATTCCAAAAAGGCGGTGGTGATTCACTTGTTCTTCTAAAACCATTTCTCTTTTTCTACTTCTTCTTGAATAACTATTCTGACAAACGTAATTTACACTCCCGCAATCGAGATGAACCCGTTTGGAATCTTACGACTTTCCCAACAAGGAATAAGAAAAAGAAAATTTTCCATTTTGAGGAAATTATTTAAATCCAGGACTTCATATCGAAGTTTTCATTCACATTCTTCCTCCTCCCCTCCCCTACCCCCTTTCCCCTTAAGCCCTTTGGCAAGGAAATTTTCTCCAGCTGAACCTTCTCTCCGGGTTTCGCCATTTTCACTCCTTCGTTCATTCCCTAATCAATTAAAATCCTTTTTCGACAAATCCAGTTTAAGGAAAGGTTAAGTTGTGCATTTCAAAAGGTTTAAAGCCTTTCATTATTAAAGTCTAAAACTATTAAAGTAACTCTAGAATTCCTCTCACATTTCAAAAGCTCATAAAAAAAAGGCGAAACTTTGATTTAGAAAATTTCTCGGTCTCTACAGCAAAAAGGAAAATTCTGAAGGAAAGGAAGGAAGGAGAGCGGGGAGGTGGGAGGAAGAGAGAACGTGGTGAATTCGGTTCGCTTTTGTATTCGTGACACAATAAATAATATAAATATTTTATGAGAGTGTCATAAAGAAAGTTTGGAAAAAGTTGCAGCCAGATAAACCTCGATAGTTTAATGCCTTGGGAATTTTTAATGGTGATTTCCATTCCTCGTCCTCACGTTACTCTCCTCCCTCAGGTCCCTTGTTTCATTCCGAGAACAAAGATGGAGGACAAAAAAATAGCAATTTATTGGTGAGCGTGGATATAGATAAGTATCGGTGAGGGAGATAAAAACCTGAAGAAAAGGTGCCTGAAAGACTGAGCAACAAATAACTTCTTCTTCTCCTTCTAGTACTTCGTTTATGGTTTGTTCTCTGTGCTGACTTCTCTTAGTCTTTTGATTGAGGTTGTTGTGATCATCACTTTCGAGGAGGATCTATCTCATGAATGATGCACTGTTTAGGCGAGATTCTTTCTTTCAGAAGTAATGCACACGTTTAAGCTTTCTTTCCTTTCAAAATTAATGAGCACGTTTATCCAGGTTTCGTTTCAAAAGTAGAGCACACTTTTATGGAGACTTTCTTTCAAAAATAATGCACACTTCTATCAAGGTAACCTTTCAAAAGTACTGCACACTTTCATGGAGGTTTCCTTCAAAAGTAATGCACACTTATATCAAGGTTTCCTTTCAAAAGTAATGCACACTTTCATGGAGACTTTTTTTCAAAAATAATGCACACTTTTATCAAGACCTTCTTTCAAAAGTAATGCACACTTTCATGGAGATAACTTTCAAAAGTAAACTTTCAAAGAGATTTCTTTCAAAAATAATGCACACTTTTACTGAATACTTTCTTCAAAGTAACTGAACACCAAAAGACACATTTCCTCCATAAGTAATGCACACTATTATGGGAACGTTCATTCAAAAGTACTGCACACTTTCATTGAGACTTTCTTTCAAAAGTAATGCACACTGTTATTGGAACTTTCTTTCAAAATCAACATAATTAAAAGGAATTCTTCTTTCAAAATTAGGACTCGCTTTCGTTAGGAATCCATACTACCTCAATAAGTCAGTTCAAGAACTCGATTGGATGAGGTGATGTTTGTTTCAAAAGTATTGCACACACAGAGTGATCCTTTGTTTACTTCATTTCATAGAAAATGTATTTTCTTTTTCATAAGTCTTGCACAGTTAACATCTAGAGTAATCTCACATTTTACCGAATTTCTAATTTAATGGACCTTTTTCAAGGTCTCTTACACAATTATCCACTTTTTACAGGTCTCATGTCTTAAAGTAATGTCAAAATTTTTATACAAGGTCTCCTTTCAAGTAATGCACACTTCATCAAGGTCTTCCAAAAGTAATGCACACTTTTATGCGAACTTCATTCAAAAGTACCGTACACTTTTAACGAGACTTTTCAAAAGTAATGCACACTTTTATCAATATTCCTTCAAAAGTAATGCACACTTCTATCAAGGTCTCCTTTCCAAAGTAATGCACAGGTTTATCAACACTTTCATTCAAAAATAATGCACACTTTTCCAACTCACATTCTTCTCGAGGATTTCTTCCAAATTCGCATTCTTAGAGGTTAGAATCAATAACGAGACAACAGAATCAAGTTAACATTTGAAATTTCCATCGAGCTTTTGCTGTTTTCACCAAACAGGAATCTAAGCTTCCAATTTATTTTAGGAAAATTGAAAAACGAGATATTCCATCTCTCCAACTTATCGCTTAATTCATTCCTGTAAAATTGGTGTCAGGAAGGAGGAGGATAACAATCTGAGAGAGAGACAGAAACAGACAGACAGTAAAGATAAAAAACGAAATTTCGTTCATGTGGAGATGAAAATTTAGGGATGAAAAATTTTCGAAAGGAATTTATGACATTTCGAAAAAAAAAGGCGGGAAAATAAATGATCGTTAAATGATTCCGTTTTCATCTTCAATTTTGAAAGACTTTTCCCTTTTTTTTGGATTGGAAAAACCAACAGAGAAATTGAAGAGGTTGAGAAAAGAAAATCCCTCTCATTTCATTCCAGGAGGAGGAAGAAGGAGAGGAGAGGAGGCAAAAAAAAAGTTTTTAAATCTAATTCGAAAGTTAAGCAAAATTGAGTTTCAAAAAAAAAATTTTAATTTAAAACTCTTGAAGCTTTCAAAATTTTTGTCAGTTTGAATGAGAATTTCCGGTTTCAAGCTCCCTGGTCTTTTATGTTATTAAACCGAATCCGATGACTGTCTTTCAAGATGGCTGCCAAACCCATGAAAAGAAGATTCAAAGGACAAAAAATTCTTTTATCAAGTCTTCCTGTATGTATCAAAGGTTTCGCTGTCCGTCTACCAAATCGAATCAAACATTTGGTCAAAGCTTTGAAAAGCTGTAGCGATACACTTCCGGTATACCCTCCTGTGTTTAATGTAAATCTACAAAATTTCACGACATAAATAAAAGCTCAGAACATCAAACGTCAAAGGGAATGAGGAACAAAAAGCGGCAAAGGAGCGGATTTAAAGTTCAATCTTCCATCAGAATATTTGATAATTTTTATTGGCTCATAAACTTTGAATCCGGCAAATTGATTATGTCCCCAGGCATGTGTGTCGGGAAAGCGTTTTCCAAATGTCTCTCGAATTCAATTTCGTTTGATTGATTTAAACATGGATGGGAGGTGTCACACTCTAAACCAATTCGTGGGATATCAAGCAAATAAAAAATTTGAACGACAGGAAATGATGAGTGGATAGATGAAAAAAATGCGAAGACGGAAGCTTTTGGTGATTCCCTAATGGACCGGAAGACCGGAGGCTGTTGCTAAAGACAAAAAATCTTTGAAAGGATGGTGAAAGTGTAAGTCTAAGATTCAAAACCGGAAGTGAACTCTCATACAGTTCTTCCGCTTTCACTTTCAGCTGGGTGACATAGTTTTGATTGTCAACAACCAAGGCCGGGGAAAAGTTTCCTACGTAAACTGAAAAAGCTTTTGCTCGTGTAACAAAGATGTTTTGCAGGAAGGGAAAAGTCATCAGGGGGATGAAAAATATCCAAAACAAACTGTTGCCAATAAACCACTATACAGAAGATGAAGAACCACCATACAGAAGAGATGAAGAATAAGAGAGGAGGGGTGGGGGAAGGAAAAGGAAAGCAAATCGTAAATCATGGAAATTTTTTCTAGAAGGTAAAATCCGAAAGTTACTTAGAAAAAGGAAAATTCATAACAGAACCGAGGGGTGGGGGTGATGGGGGGGTGGTAGGAAGAGAAAACTAAGAGAAGAGAAAATGCTTTTCTCCCTTTTTTCAATCCCAGCTTTCAGCAACTTATCAAAACTTGAGGTTGATACATTTCCACAATACAGCGAACTACCCTTTCCTCCTCCGACGACGACTTCCTTATTCCGCTGCTCACCTTTTTTCACCCCCTCCGCCCCGCCCCCAAAGCTCTTCGGGAAAATCTAACACTTCATCATAGTCAATCTTTAGAAAACGAAAATTTTATTTTGGAATCGGTTGTCAGTCGGCAAATACAAAGACCCAAAAAGAAATTTTTCTGTGGTTGAAAAAGAACAGAAAGACGAAACGAACGTGACGCAGTGGCGTATGTAGTATAGAAAAAGGAATTAAAGCGTCACGTTCGGAAATAAAAGAAAAAGCTTTTCCATCTCCCTCCACGTCTATTTATTCAGGAATTTCCTTCGGTGGATATTAAATGATCACAAAAGGGAAGAAGCGAGAAAGAGATTCTGTTGCCTCAGCAGTATACGAGTCGAAGGAGAAGAATAGCTCGAGGGATTGGAATCTGAGAAAGGAGATGAAACAAACCATGCCCGGGGGGGGTGGAAGGTGGATGGTGGTGGAGGCGGGGGGATGAAAGGATAAAAGAACAATCGCACAAAACAAGGAAAATTCGAGCGTGAACACAACAGCGAAGGAGTGACAATCCTTTCGTCAGGAAAAAAATGAAACCTCGGATTCGTTTCAAGTATTTCCGTTTCCGTTTGAACCCCCGTCAAAATCAAAACCAAAGTCGTCGTCATGGCGCTTCCTTCCCAACCCCACCCCACCCCCCGGAAAAAGCTTTTCCTCTTCGAGTCGCCTTTGGACTCTCAAAACTTTTCTAAAACAAACTTTCTAACCATCTGGTATATGTTTAACCTACCCCCGTTTTCCCGTTTCCTCCTTTTCGGTCCTTTTTCTTTCCTTCCTAACTACCCCCGCCCCGCCGACCTCCTCTTCGTCCAACAGTAATAAAATTAACCGCGAAAAACGTTAACAACTTTCTATGAAAAATAAGGTTAAATTAATGTTATTAAAAAGGAAGGAGAGAGAGAGTTAGGCGAAAGGTTGTGAAAGGATGAAGGACGAGGAATGATGAGAAGGTAGAGGAAAAGGATTCCTGTCGGTGAGCGCGGAAAATTCGCCACAGATTCACGAAATCATTTGGTGGAACCTTTTCTTTCGTTTTTTCCTGTCGGAACGATTTCCTTTCCCATTTCTCATACCCCCTCCCCATCCATCCATCCTCCTCCTCCTCAATCATCCCGAAGTTGACGATTCCCACGAGGAAAACCAAAAACCAAAAATTCTTTTTGTCTGTTTCTGTTGTTTTGATTTTATCTGATGCAGATAAAAAGTTGTTTTATTAGGAAGGCGGACGTTGATTTATGACGTAACAGTCACTTTCTAAATAGTTTCACCGCTGCAGATCAACAGAAACAACAGTTCTACCTCCCCCGTCCAAAAATACATTTTTCCCGTTTATTTCCGTTTGAGTTGTTTCCTCTGTCGGTGATTCCCCGGAAAAGAGCTTTTCCTCCTCCCCTCCCCGTCTCTCCTTTTTTTTTGTTATCCGCCCTATGGTCCGCTTGAGCTTTTCCACACCAGATTCATCATTTCTATAGTTGATTACATATTGTCTGAAATGTTTTCATTATGTGAAAGTCATTCATCTTGAAGTAAATGCGGGAAAACCTTTTGTGCTTTTCCGGAAACCCCCTCCACCCCTCTCCCGAAGAACGACCCCGATCAAATCCGATTTGGAAACGAGGCCTTTTATCAGTGTACACACACCAAATCTCGAGGCTTCGGACTTTCATTTAGTTTACGCCTCGGCGGTGGTGGTTGGGGATGTCCCACTCCAACAGCTTCGGGGTTAGACTCAACCGGCCTAATTTCATTTACTTGTTGCCCCGACTTCCCCTCACTGACCCCCTTTCGCAATCCTCTACCACACCAAGTTTAAAAGCGAAGCCTAATTAATGACCTGGAATCTTTTTTGAATTTGCATTTTATGATTCATCAATGTCGGATTGGTATGGTTTATGTTTGTTTTCTTTTTTGGTAGGACCGGAAGTGGATGAAGATAGCCGGCTTTTCCTTCCTCCATTGTTTGCCGTCCGCGATCCTTTCAATTCCGCCCTTTTACCTCTCAAACCCTTATCTACTGTTATGCCCCTTTTATTCGGCAACTTTTCCCATCAAATTCTCATTAAATTGGGCTCCTCTCATATTTATTTAATTATTTATTAATTTATGTATTAATAACCGGAAACGGAAATAATATTCATTCAATTTTATCCTAAAACCTTTTGCTTAAGACGATTTCAAGAAGAAGTAATTTCATAAATATTGCACATTATTTTAATCCGTTTAATTCCATTACAAAATTTATTAATGTACTTAAGTTTTATACTTAATAAGTGTGCAATATTTATGAAATGAAACTGTCAGGATGATTTTGTTTAATACCACAAATCAAATTCCGTATCGTCTTAAACCTTAACCTACAAAGCTTCTCCAGTGCCCGTAATCTCTTAGTATTAGCTGATGGAGTGTCAAGGCGTTAGATACAACTAACTATTAGTATAATAATATCAGTATTAATATAAACCTGTCGTCGTTAAACAATGTTACCAACATAAATAATTGACCAACAGACTGTCTTGACTGTCCAACAGAAATCCCTGCAAAGTTTGGATTAAAACTTAAATGCAGTCTTGGACTTATCAGAGACGAAAGATAGTATAAAGTAGATAGTATAAACCACAAAATGGCGGATAGTAGCGATGACAAAAGACAAAGGAGTGATGGTAGTAACAGTCGGTGTTTCTCGCTAATAACTGAAAATGAGGTCGTGTCACCTCCGTAATGACATCTTCTCAATTTGCTTATTAAGCGAAGATAATAATTTTTGTATAAAACCGTTGATTTTATAATTTTATAAAAAGTATAAAAACCGTTAATAGGAGCCGTTAAAAAAAATTTCATCATCATCACTTGGAAGATTGTCTTTCATGTTCTTCCTCCTCTCTACCCATCTTCTTCCTTTCCTCTCCTTCCTTCTCTTCGAAACTGGAATTTAGGCTGTTGTCTTATTCTCATAATTTTTTTTATTTATGAAATCCGACAGCGTAACACCTCCTGTCGTCGTCTTCTTCCTCAACCTCTCTTCATTTCATTTCGCATAAACTCTTCCGAAATATTGGTTCATCCGAGTTGTCTTCGTCTTTTTCTTTATTTCTAGGCTTACTTCTACTTAAATTTTCTTTTCTTTTCTGTCCTTGCTCTGGCGACAGAGAACTTTTCAACGAGATTTATGTCAGAGGGATTGGAAACAAAGTCCAGAGTGTTGGACTCTGGTAACTCGATATCAAAAAACTTTTCTTTTTGCTTTTTCCGTCGAGGAAGATAATTATCTATTAACTTCGAGTGATAATAAATATCTTTAATTATATGGAGCAGATTAACGACAGCGATTTTATTAATAATTTTTAATAATTGAAGCTGTTAACTGTACATAAAAACGCCATCTTTGTTGAGTTAATTTGTTAATTTTATTACCTTCCTCTCTCTCTCTTCGATTCTGTTACCATCATCATCTTCTTACATTTGATTTTCTTTCTCCTTTCCCTGTCTCTCTCACTTATCTTTATTCTTGTCACTCTCTCTCTCTCTTCTGTTCTCCTTCACTCTCGTTCTTCTTGGGGAAACTTACCGGAGTCACGTTTTGACAATTTGGAAACCTGAAGTACTGTCAAAAGGTTCCTTTGACTTTTATTCCGGTAAATTAAATAGATGAGGATGGTAAATGGTAGGTTGTAACGTAATTATGCTCCGACAGCGTTGTAGGGGAGGGGAGGGGAATTTGTAATTAAATTCAATTAAATTAATTTAAAGGATTCGTGAGAAGAACTCCACAAAATTTTTCGTTATGGCTGAAGGTTTTGTTTCTCTCCTCCCTCCACTCCCCTATCACTCTTTCTATGTGTATACAGTATATCTGTATATGTATTGCTTAGTCTGTGGTATTCCTTCTCGACTACCGCTTGTACAGTAGTTCTAACTCCAGGTGTTGGGGAAACTTGGTGTTGGATTTAAAGTTGATTCACTTTTGAGTGTGAGACTTGGCTATAATTGACTTCCATAAGAACAAAACTCTTGTACAAGTGTGCAAGACTTTTGAAAGAACACAATTTCTATCAGGAGAGAGGATTTCCAAGGCTTCAAACTGATACAGAAACGAAAAACAAGTTTTAGAAATTGATGAGAAGGGAATAAGTTTTGGATTTGCAAAAATCTGAGAGCGACGATCATAGATACTAAAGTCGAGAACAAGTGTGCAATATTTATGAAATTGATCAAATTCCCATAACTCTAAACCTCCCATAAGGGTGGAGTGTATGACCTGTAAATTATCAAAACATATGGTGAGAGTGTTTCGTAGACATTAATCCTACAAAAGAAAATAGGAAAAGGAAAACGACAACTTCCGGTTTTAAGGAAAAGCCTTTTAGGTAACAACCAGCAACCGGAATTGGCTTGTTACCTGCTCTAAACGTGTGCAGGATTTATGAAATAAAAAACAAAACTTAAACCAAAATGAGAGAACATAAAAAACGTTGGAGGACTGAGATTCAACTCAACTCCACCGCCTACTGAGAACCTTAACAAACCTTCCAATCTTCAGAGAAAATTAGGATAACCACCCCCAAAAAAAATTCTCACCCCTTTCAGCTAAAATAATAAAAATCACGAAATTATCTCTTATGGAGTGGTCAACCGTTTCCATTTCCGTTTTCCGAGACAAGGAAAACCCTAATTTCCGGTTTTTCGGCGACACCAAATCAGGAAGTTCATTCCTCCTCCTCCAAAAAAAAATTTATTATTCGATTCTCTCCGGAATTTCCCTCCCCTGGAAAAACTGGAGGAAAAACAAAACCGGAAACAGAATTCAATGAATCTAACTAATAACTGAAAGATTTACGATTTCCTTCGTTCATGCTACGGGCTCCAAACTTTTTGTCAAAAGAGGAGGCGGTGGAATAGGGATGGTGGTGGTGGTGGGGGTTGTCTATAAATTTACGTCTTGGAATGATCATCAAATTTGGTTTTCTATTTTTGGTGGATGGAAGAGAAGTGAAAGAGAAGGATTGAGCGAAGTCAGCGATTTAAACTGAGGTTTGCTTAATCCGCTAAATAGAAAGCCTCCTCCTCCCTGAATGGAGGGAAAACAATGTGAATGAGGTAGAGGAGGAGGAGGACGGGAGTGGTAGTTATCCCCGAAGAAAGAAATGATTTTTAATGCATTTTCCAGGAGAAGATTGCTGATAATTTGGGGAAAATCGCGAAACCATTAGGAAGGCTGATTGTGTTGTAAAGTTCCCGCCATTTTTTCGAAAATCGACGTCGATTCCCTCGATAATGGGGTTTTGATCCCGGTTTGTTTATTGCCCCAGCTCACTCCTCTCTCCCGATTTCCTTCTCTTTTATCGACTCTGTTTAACTAATCTTTTTCCTTTTTTACATTTTCTCCGAGGATAGAATAGTCTTTGAACGAAAGTGGTTGGAGATAATCGAAACTTCTTTGTTTCTCTCGTTTTTTAGGCTCGTTTTGCCACCCAACTCTGACGCTCCTTGAGTCAGCTGCCATCGCGTGTACTTCCCACCGTCCTGATTTATTAAAACGGTCAAAGTGGTGCTCAACCTCGGTCGTTTCACGTCAGTTACTTCCTCTTTATCGTTATTTATCGGCCTGATATTTGTTAATTTTGTAAAACCGGATGTGAATTTATCGCTTTCACTCTAATTCAAAACCTTTTCACCTTTCTACCTCCTTCCTAGCCTTTTTCCCTGACTCGCTGTTGTGTTTCCACTTATCTCCTCTAACTCAACAGTCTTTCTCTGATAATTTTGATTTAAAAATCTCTAACGCTTTGTTGTCTACCTCCCGCCAAGTCTTTATTACTAAACTAAGAACTGTGTTAGAACAATGCCTTAAAAAATGGCGGGAAAATTTAAATCAAAACGCGTAAAACGAGACCCGCGATGTGTAACTCACATGATACAAGCAAAACTAAAAAGACAGAAAATGTGTTTGGCATTTGAAATGGATCCCTTGTAATATTATAAATCATTCTCTAAATAAATTTTGAGTAGTGTGCATTATTTATGAAATAAATCCAGCGCGAAACTGTGCATTACTTTTGAAAGAAGAAGTCTTTTAACAAATCTTCATCCTCTTCGATAATTTTTTTTGTTTTATGAAAATGTTCAAGACATGAAACCATTAGCTGATCTCACTTATTCTCCATTAAAGTGTGCATTATTTATGAAATGATCTCTCATTAAAACTGTGCATTACTTTTGAAATGGATTTGCCGGAAGATTTTCTACAAAACTGGAATAAATTCCTTTTGTGGGTCTTGCTAAGCAAAAGGAGATGTTCGGGGATTCAAGGAGGACCACGCTAGGAGCATCAGATTCAATTTAGTTATAGTCTAGAAAGTCTATAGACTATAGTTTATAGTTTAGTTATAATTAAGCGTGTGAGAAGACCCATCCAAAATCCTTCTCTTCGATTTTCGATAACATCTATCAGCAGAGTCACAAACATACACTCACCACCTAATAAGCATGCACCTACATACCTGCACTTTAAGTTTTGAACATAGGTCATAATCATCATACTAAAACTCTATATAATATATATATTAATATAAATCCAAACTCAACACAAGAAAGAAAACAGTTTCCGGGGGTTAAATCCTTAATTCGGTCGGTGAAACTTTAATCTCACGCTCAGATTCATCAAAATTTGATATTTTTCCCGTCACACAATTTTCTTCTTTAATCAAACTTCCGGTTTTTTTTGCCACTTCTTTAATTTATCTCTCCGGAAGTGAATCAAAGAGGGAATTGAGTTAAAGAGAAAGAAGACTCGCGTCAGGACTAGCTGCTCATCAACGGAACAGACTCCGAATGTCATCGTTGCCGGTTGACACCAAGTTGACATAAATTATTAATCGGTTAATTACGGCGAGGAATTAGAGACACAGCGGGGGTGTAAGAGGGAGGAGAGAAGGAGGGGGATCATGTAATTAAAATCTTCATTTCGAATAAATAAATAAATATGTAGTCGGATTGAAGCTAAAAGGAAAATGGAGTCAGTGACGGGTTTAGTAGATACGTCTAGACGGTGGAAACGGTCGACCGCTTTGTAGGGATTCATAGCTTTCTGATAGATTTGTGGTATGGTTAGGATGGCTGTTATACAACCTCACTTCCGGTTTGTTTTCAAATTTCGCTGTTGGAAGGTTTGGGTTTGGGAGGAGGACCGGAACTGAAGTTTTTCCTTTGATCTCCCGACTTTATTTAGCGACTTCGTCCAACTTCTTTCATATCTATGAGTTTGGAATCCTTACCCCGCTCCTGACACAATGGTGAGAAATGCTTTCTTTTCCTTCTCCTACTTCTTTCTTCTTCTTCTTCTAACTTTCCAAGGACTTGTAGAAATTAACATTTTCGAATATAAATTTCGTCCGAGAGGAACTGAACGAATTCCAAAAATTTCTTTTGGGTCTCCCGCCTTCCTCTATCACCCAGCTCCTTCCCCCCCTCATCTCTCCTTTTGAAAATTTCATAAGAACCAGGAAATGATTTCTTCTGCGAGGTTTAATAGCTTTTCCACGACCTCCGAGGCTTTTAACGGCCTGTTTATCCTTTCCTCGTTTCCTATTCACAAAGACTTCCCCCCCCGAATCCAAAGAAAATGGGCGAAAAAATAATTTTTCTCTTTTTATTTCCCTCGCACCCGATAAGCCTCCCAGTAGATCCCATCTTCCGAATCTCTACCCCCGCGCCCTCATCCTCCTACTACTCCCTTTCGGGATTTCCCACCAGCCTCTTCCGTGAACCTTTTCCTTTTTCAAATTTTTATCTCGTTTTTACTTTTTTTTTGTAAACAGCAGGGCAGAAATCTAAATCCCATCATTCTTTTCGGTAATTTCGAGAGAGAGAGAGGCGTCTAATTTCATCTCCGTGTATCCCCCCGCCCCGCATCTCCTTCTCTCATTTCGTATTATTCTCTCTTCATCATTTTACACGTGGGTGTTGTTGCTACTCTTCTTCTTCTCCTCCTCGTTTAATTACAACATTCCTTCTTCCTTCAGAAACGTTTGAAAACTAATCGGAAAAAAGGAAAGTTTTAAAGTGAAAGTCGGAGGGAGGGTGGGGAGAGAGGGTGAAAGTAGATTCAAGAAAAGGATCATTAGACTCAGGTTTTTGCTTTAAAAAAAAAATTTAACGAAGAAGAGGAGGAGAAAGTATGTTGGGGGATGCAAAGTCACAAAAAACTATTGACAGGATAATATAATGCGTGGAAAAACTATTAATCATCCCCCCGGAAGTGGAGGGTGAGATTGGTACAGGGTGTGGTGGTGGAAGACTCTTGTCAAACCAACCAGAGAAGTCGCGTGTAAATAAGCCGACTCGAAGGACTCGTGAGTGGTGTGGACTTGACGCTGACATTTTGACGAAAAAAAAAATTTTTTGAAAAATAAAAACAGAACCAACCCCCTTCCCAACCACCCTCATCAACCCCAATCATGTTGGCCTCGATTTGGCTTGGCCTAGGCTTCAGTTCCTCTTTGGGGAAAACTAATCAGCGAATTGATTTTCCTTCTCCAAAGAGGAGGTAGAGGGAGGAGGGAACGGCTCCTAAGATGGTTGCCAAGATTTCGGGAAGGCCCTTTGTTCTCAAATTCCTGACCGGAAAAATTTATTTATCTTTTAAATCGAACTGACGAAACCAAGAACACCAATATTTTGCCATCAGGATGGCACCGACTGTGGATTCCGAAACCGGAAGTTGAGAAGGATCCGAGACGAGGAAACCATTAAGAGAGGCGTCTCTTCTTGCATAATCGCGTCCAGACCGACCTTGGACATGTTCGATCGCCATTTTGTCCAGTTAGATAAATAAAATTACAATTTTTATTGTTTCTAAGTTTTCTAGACAAACCCCGAAGTGGCTAATAAAAAGGCAAATTCAAATGAAATGAAACGTCCGTTGCGATATGTCAGCGACGCATGCGCACATGACCGGGATCAATCAAAAAGTGATTCAAAACCCGGAGAAATAGATGTTCGTTCTACCTCAAGGTGTCATCTATTCAATTGCTTTCTCTCTCTTTCCTCCGTTTTGATTTGTTCAAGAAAAAGGAAATCCATCAAAGGAAACGGAAATGGACAAACAGAAAATAAAGTTGTGATTAATCACAGAATGGAAGAGTAATCGATCTTTCTCTTAGTAGACAGTCTGCTGGCTAATCATTCTATCAACCTCTTTTTATCTTTCCTCTCCTTCTGTTGAGTTTTTCCACACGTTTACTTCCTCCAAGATTCTTGGCTTGTGTCAGGAGAGATGGCTTTGTTGGATGAGATGAAAATATCGCCAACCATTTGGGAAGATGAGAGAAATGAAAAATGGGAAACACAGTTGGGGAGGTAATAAAGATGTGAGTGCCCCCCCCCCCCCCGTAACCAAAAACCGGAAAGAGTAATGAATTTAGTGTGCTCAGAGTCCTAAATCAAAAAGAGACGTTCGCTAAATTTGGGAGTAGATATCAGCCCCCCCGGTTCAAATTTATAGCTGAGGGCTTAAACGGATGCTGTAAAGGGCGGGTTGGGTTAGTTCTAATTTGATGGAAGGGTTGAAACTTCTTGAAGAGAGGTGATGATGGTGGTGGTAGTTAATCTACCTCCGAAATATGTTTTGCTGAAAGAATAAAACTGGGAGGAGTCAAAGGAAATGGAAAACGTGAACCGGAAACGAGTCAATCCGAGGAGGCTGTGAGAGTTGAAGAGGTTATCTTCTTCATCTTCTGTTTAAAATAACATTTCTCACTGTCTCATTGAAGACAAAGAAATTTTTTTTTTGCTCTCTCCGCCATCTTGTCTACAATGCTGAGGTCGCATACTCGCGACTTTGGATTTTCCTTTTTTGTCGTCGCAACATTCCTTCCTCATCAGATAGTGTAAGTGTCAGAAAGTGCTTACTGACCAGTTTTATTGGTATACTGCTGGTGGAGGAGTGGGGGGGGGATTGGTAGCCAACTCAAATATTGGCAGGGATTAGAGCTTCGGTAGGAAAATCACAAACAGGAAATGGAAGAAGAAGATAAGAATGAAGATGAGCTTGTTAGCAATTCTTTCTCGCTTTTCTGGAAGAGGGAAAAGGAAAATTCTAAAGAGAAAATGGAGGGCAATAAATAAATCTCTTCGTGTTCTATGATTATTATAATAAAACAGGAGGTGGAGGTGGGGGTTTTCCTTTTTTCTCGTGGTTTCGCTTGAAGGATAACCTTTTTCACAACTTTCTCATACGGTATCGTTTCTCCACTTCGCTTCTCTTCTCTTCCTTCATCTCCCACCTTCCCTCCACCATCACCAACAACCACTTCGATCTTATTATCCAGATACTTTATTCTTTCAATGATTTAACATTAATCAAGGCATCAAAAGAACGAATTCCCTTCTTTTAAAGGTCATTAATCTAGAGTTGACATTGTAATTCATATCCTCCTCCCTCCCTTCCTCCCTCCCTCCCGTCTCCCCGTTTTGTTGTGAAAATGGCGGCTTGGAATAATTCAAGGGAGGTTCCTTTCAAAAGAAAAATGAAAAAGGAGTAAAGAGGAGGAAGAGGAGGATGGTGGTGGTGGTGGTGGGGAAAGAAGGAGGAGAAGTTGAAAGCGAACAGGTTTGCATTGAACAGCTACAGGTAAATACCGTCGAAGATCGTGTTCGGTTATACACGTCCAGAAAATTGGAGCAAACCGACTTTGAGGTGAACCTTTGAAGATTTCAGTTCTTCTACAAGCTCCGAGATCTTCCCTTCAATCAATTAACGACCTTTTGGATTATTTACGGCGATTATCTTCGTTTAATCTCGATTATCTACTTAAACCTTCTCTTAATCTTTACCTTCTATCAACTTATAATATAATGACGAGACACTTATAGATAATAGTTTTCTCGAAACTGTATACGCATCAAAACTATATAAACTTGAAAATAATATATATAAGACTATAACTATACTATACTATAAGACTCGTCTCTTATAAACTGGGTAGTACTTTCGTATATGCCTCGGTAAAAGTGATAAATCAAGCAAATATATATGATTTTCGGCGATTAATGATAACCACCAACTTGTTAAAGTACTGAGTATTTATCACATTTCCCGGTGATTTTATAAAATACCCGAGTCTCGGAAATGTTATTAAATTCTTCATTATGAGTTGGAGGTCTTATAAAATAGCCGGGAAATGTGATAAATGCTCGATAATTCATCAAGCTTAGCTGCTGATTATGAATGGTTGTCCAGAATACAAATTTATACTCATCAATATTGTTAAATAATTTCTTTCCAGGGGTGTGCACTATTTATGAAATAAACGCTTGAATGTGTGCAATATTTTTGAAACGTAATCTCCATAAAACTGTGCAGTATTTATGAAAGAGACTCCTCATTAAAGTGGAGAGTATTGGTGTAACAAATTCTTTTTAAAAGTCTGTGGTTTAGGAAAAAAAAGTTTTTAGTGTGCATTACTTTTGAAATGGATTCACGAGGAATGGAAGAAATCAATTCTTCAAAATTGTGTGCATTACTTTTGAAGTAGACTTTTCACTAAAGAACGGATTATGTTGCTGTTTATATTTATCACTTTTACCGTGATACTTATTAAGTGTAACGCACTGATTTCCGGCGGTTATTCATAATCACCAACTAAACTTTCGTGAAAATTTCCATTATGAGTTGGAGATTTTATAAAATGACCGGTGAATGTGATAAATACTTTACCAAGCTTTGTTGGTGGTTATCAATAATCGCCGGAAATTATAGATATACTCGCTTAATTTGTCACTTCTTCCGAGACGTATATTGATAAAATAATAATCTGCGTTACACTTGATAAATATTACGGTAAAAGTGATAAAAGTGATTATGTATTATTCTTGGAGATTATATCACCTACTAAGGCTGGTATCGGGTATTAATCACATTCACCGGTCATTTTGTAAAATCTCCAACTCATAATGGAAATATTAGTTGGTGATTATGAATAATCGCCGGAAATTATTCATACATTCGCCACATTTCTCACTTTTACCGTGACATATGTTAGGTATATTGCCAAAATAATGTTGAATCTGTGCGATACACTTGATACGTGTTACGGTAAAAGTGATAAATATAAACAGCAACACTACAAAGTCTACTTCAAAAGTAATCGCCACAATAATGAAGAATCTACTTCCTTCATTCCTTGTGAATCCATTCCAAAAGTAATGCACACTAAGAACTTTTTTTGGGAGGGATGTCGTAAAAGTTTCCTCAAATCGCGATTTGGATATTTTATAAAATAACCGGGAAATGTGATAACTGCTCAGTAGGCTACCATTCTTACCAATCTTAGTCGCATTACTTTTGCAAATGATTCTTCAAAATTGTGTGCATTACTTTTGAAATAGGCTCACATTTACCAATCTTAGTTGTTAATTATGAACAACCGTCCGGAGTTGTATTTATTTGATCGATTTATCACTTTTACCGTGAAATATATCCCCCGCGGGAGGAGGGGGAGGCCGAGGAGCAACAGTTCAAAGAAGGAGACCAAGAGCTCGGTTGGAGACCAAAAACTCTCAAAAGACAACCAAACCGAAGGCGGAAGAATCTAAAATGAGAGAAGCTGAGGAGGAAGAGATGGAGGAAAGTGATGACGACACACTAGAGCTTTTCACAAAAGCGAATTTTGATTAAAACGATTCAGGAAGGACCCGGAAAAAAGGAGGCGGAAAACGGAAATGGTACGGAGGGGAAGAGAGAGAGAAAAATTTTTGAAGACAGTCAGAAAATGGCGCAATAAATTTTCCATACAAAACGGATTTTTCGTCGAACCGGTTCCGGAAATAGAGAACTTTATCCTCCTGCTGCTGTCGAGAATCGTTTCTGAAAGCTACTATCTCGCAAGTCAGTTGGCTCATGTCACTCCCCGAGGTTTATGACCGTGTTTATATCTTTATGGTCCTTCCACTACCGGTCAGACGAACCAGACTTGAAGAGAGAAAAATTTTTATTTTATTTTATTTATTGAGGTTATTTATTTCCATTTAAGTAGGCGCGGTGCAATAATTCCGACGACTGAACTAATTACGATTTGATCGAAATCCTTTGGATTAATTCAACTCTCGCTTTCACGACTACCAACTACCATGTTGGCTCTTGCCAATGGATGTCATCACTCGGGTTTCTAAAAACTTCTTCCAAAACGATATTTTTAAGGCGCGGCCTCGCCTCATGAGCTACCGAGAACTGGAATGTTGAAGAGTTATGAGGAGATGCCAACAAATGTTCGTAATTAACGTGATTGAAATGGGTTTCGATAAATCAAAATACGGTTCGGCCGTTTTCCAAAATGTCGACTGACGCAACGCCAAGCTCATGACCCGCAAAGGAATTAACATTCCAGGTCTTTTTTTTATGCGAAAACGGACCACAAACCAAATTTCTCGAACTGCAAATACCGCATAAAAAAAGTCTCCTCCTTCCGTTTGATATTAGGTACCCTTTCCGGGTGTTATATGAGACGTTTAGGTTGCACTGCTTAGAAAATGAGACCTCTACACAAGATTGCACTATTTATGAACTAAATTCTTTCTAGAAGTGTGCAGGACTTTTGAAATAAACCCTTCACTGATGAAATAATTTTTTAGTTTCTAAAAGTTTCAAATTTTTCCCAGCAGGAGTGGACTAGTTAAATTTTTGATTCTTTCATGAAACCGCAGTGTTGACAGATTTTGCTATAGTGTGCAATATTTATGAAATAAGGTTTCACATAAGTTGGATATAATCCACGAACTGAGTTTGGGTGATAGTGTACGCTTGACTTTAAATGAATTCTTCTCGTGAGTGTGCTCTACTTATGAAATAAACTCTTGAAAGTGTGCAATATTTTTGAAACGTATTCTCCATGAGTGTGCAAATTTTTGAAACGTTTTCTTCAAAAAGTGTAAAGTAAAGAAACGTATTATTCAAGAAAGTGTGCAATATTTTTGAAACGTACTTCATGAAAGTGCAGTATTTTTGAAACGTACTCTTCATGAAAGTGTGCAATATTTTTGAAACGTACTCTTCACGAAACTGTGCAGTATTTTTGAAACGTACTCCCTTGAAAGTGTGCAATATTTTTGAAAATAATTTTTCAAGCCTGAAATATGTGTCTCCAGCAGGAGTGGACTACTTATATTTTGAATCTTTCATGAAACTCTGCAGCACTGTCGAACTCTTACCAAAGTGTGCATTATTTATGAAATAAGTTCTCATACAAATCGTATATCATCTATGAATTGGCTTTTGGTTAAAAGTATACACTTGATATTCCTCACGACATTGTGCGTTTGTTGTTAATTAGTTTCTTCCCATGAGTGTGCTCTATTTATGAAATAAACTCTTGAATGTGTGCAATATTTTTGAAACGAATTTACCATAAAACCGTGCAATACTTATGAAAGAGACTCCTCATTGAAGTAGAGAGTATTGATGTAACAGATTCTTTTTAAAAGTTTGTAGTTTAAAAATTGAGTTGTTAGTGTGCATTACTTTTGGTATGGATTCACGAGGAATGAAATGAAGAATTTCATAATTGTGTGCATTACTTTTGAAATAGTCTTTTCACTAAAGAACAGGATATGTTGCTAAAGCTAAGCTGTTTCTGTAGTACTGATGATCCTCCGTTCTGGTGGGATTGTAACTATTTTAACGCATAAAAAGTCCGCAGTAGAACAAAACTGAGTTTATGTAAATATCTGTCTGGCTCATACAGTAATTCACATATACTGTAGTATAATATTAATCGTGTCTGTTGTGTAAATTAGAAAAAAGTCCGAATTGACTGGTCTAAAAGTTTGCTGAGAGGTTAGATTATCAAGAAGTAAGATCGAGGTCAGCTAACACAAGATCCAGTGACCGGAATCAAACGGAATTAGAAACGGATGACTGAATGGATGATCATCAAAGGGTCTCAAAAACCACGGACATAAATATTAATACCGAAACCAAAACCAAAGATGAAAGAAGATAAAAATTCAAAGGAGAAAGGAAAACGCCGAAGACATCTGGACCGGTGAACAAAGAACAGCGGAAACATCAAACCAAAAGACTCCGACATGGAGGGAGGAGAAGACCAAAAACCAAAAAGACAAAGAACAAAAGACGAAACCGCATTCTACCGATAATAGATGGTCTTGATACCAAAGATATATGAGGAAGTAGATGAACGAGTAGGAGGAGAGTCAAAGATGAAGAAAAAAAAAAATTTCAACTTCATTAAAAAATTTTCATTATCAACTCCTTTCACCGGATTCCCGACATTGTTTTCTTCTTTACCCCCTCCACTCACCCCACCACCACCCCCGGCTCCTCAAAGAAAATAAAAGATCATTATCCCGAAGGAAGGAAGTGAAAAGATCAGGAGAGGTAGGTGGGAAGAAGACTGGAGCGAACAATTTTTTATCGCCATTAATCAAGTTTTCCGGGAACCCCCGTCTCCCCCTCCGCCATTTTATAAGCTCAATAAGCTATTTTCGTAATTAAAATACAAATATTACGCTTATACATAGCATACGTGACACACTCACGGGAGTAGATATTGAATTTCAAAAAATTATTAAAAAAATGGGTCGAAGTAGAAATTAAGAGAATTTTCCCTTTTTTCTTTGGACGTTAGCTTTCACCCTTAATTAGGTCACGTGACGTGTGAAAATAGAGACCCCCTACTGAGCCGAGAGAAGGTACAAAGGTGGATATCGTTTTTGGAAATTAATTAAAAGAAATTTTCCTTTCATCTTAGAAGAAGGCGATAAAAAAAGTTGGGGAAAAGTTCCTTAGTTACCCGAGTACATATTGCCGCGGAAGAAAATTTCAATTCACTTCCGGTTTTCCGGTTCTTGAGGTAAACAGTAAAACCACCCCAAAAATCAATTTGAAATAATTCAAAAGAGGATTGTGCGATTAAGGTACCTCTCCAAAAGTCTCGCTTCTCTTAACGAAAGTCAGCCACCCAAAGGATTCCTTCGAAACTAAGACTCTCACCCCGCCCCTCCTCCTCCTCTTCATCTCATCTTCATCTTCATCCTCCTCTCGGAGTTTTCCCTTCGCCTTTGTAATCTTCATAAGACAAAACCGTAATAAACATCTTTATGTGGAACTTTGAATACAAATGGATCCTCTCGACTCATTTAAAATGGCGTCCTAGATTCTCGAACACGCGGAAGTTAGTCATTTACTCGTGAAATTTCTCCCGAAAGGGATGAGGAGGCCGGGGAGGGGAAGAAGGTTGTGGAGGCGGGGGGAGGTGGAAATCAAACTCGCACAAAAAAAATCTCGGAGAATCACTCGAATCAAAACTGTTTTCCCTACCCCTTCCCCGCTTACCTTCTTCTTCTATATATTTAGAGGTTGAAATGAGACTAGAAATAGATTAATCATCAGTGACGGATTCAGAAAACCGTCCGAAATAAGATTTGGAATGGGATTAAGACGGGTAAGGAAAGGAGAGGGCGGCTAGTGCGGGGGGTTGGGGATCACTTTTTCGGGTTTTTTGACCCCAAAGGTCAAACCGGGATCACCGATTAATTTGAACCTCCCTCGAGGCATTAAGACTTATGTCCTCAAGTTTGAACCGCCAAATTCCGTTAGAGTTCCCTGGAAAAATGGCCGACGGAGAAGAAGTTGAAGACGGAGATGAAGATTGAAAACGTCTCCCTTGACTCGAGCAGAAGAGCTTTTCCGCTTTTCCCGAAATTCCTTATCAAACCCTCCATTCTAACGAGTTTTGTATTTATCCAAACGATAGTTTATCTATCTAGACAACCGGTTAAACTAAGTGTTTCCGGTTGGAATGAAATCTCCAAAAACAGAAAACGTTGAAGGCGTCGACTAAGTTCAAGTCCTCACCGAATCGCAAACACACGAATATATAAGATAAACAAAAAAATATCACGTAGATAAATAAATAGATAAATAATTCTCAACTGGAGATGTTAAATTTATCACGAAAACCTCTCCATGGCGTCCATGGACGTCTCCTCGGACGCCGTGACTTTGAATTCCCCGTTTTTATTTATTTAAATAATTCATTTCTTGTTTTTTACCTTTTATCCAGTTGATAATTATCTAACAGAGTTATTCAACTTTTCTTTTGCATAAATAAATTTAAATTCCGTTTTTTAGATTCACGGAAAGTGAGCAACGGAGCTTTTTTCTTTGAAGGATATCCGGAGAGGAAATGGTTTTGAAGAAATTCGGAGTTGCGGTTTTGGGGAAAATTGCACGGAGTGGAGCTTTCATTTATTTTAATTTTTCACCGGAAGTGGTTTAAAGCTCAACCTAGAATACTACTATCGTAAAAGAGGTTAGATGACGGAACCGGAAACGGATCAAAGAAAAAACTGAAACGGGATCAGCGCTATGGTGAGTAGATTGATATTAGTCAGGTGGAATATGATTTTGACACAGGATTTACTTTAAACCGGAAGTGATCTGGCGCCAGGTAATAGCCATCTTTAAAAAGAGGATATTTATCAGCCCTGATACTAACTAAGTATAACTATAACTTTCTGTTTTGATGGGAGTTAGCTGTCATGAAATTTTCACTATAAGTGTGAACACAAAACTGGATCTTAACATGGAACTGATATCATTTTCTTATTTTCACTTCCGGTTTCTGTTGACTTCAAGACTGTTGAGTGTATATATTGAGTTATATAAGGTGATGCTTGGAAACAAACCGGAAACACCCAAAACCGGAAGAAAACAAAGGCAAGACACCACAGTCAAAGAAACACAAAAATCGAGTCACCAGCTGAGTTGATACTTTCTGGCAAAGCACCTCAAAGCCCTAAGGGGGATTTGGCCACCACTGCTTTCCTTCCTCCCAGCTTCCCTCATCCTCTCCTCTCTCCTCCAACACATCAAACGAGATTACAACCGGAACTCATCTCTTCGATTGGATTAAGGATTAACAGTGCAAGAAATTTTGACAAATTGAGTCCGAGAAGCAAAGTTGAAATATCATTCTTCTTCTTCGTCTTCTTTCATTTTTTTCTCTCTCTCGTAGAAGACAGAAGGAGGAGGAGGAGGAGAGGCTGGGTGGGAGAGGGAGGGAGAAAAATAAAAGGCCAGAGGGCCTGGATTATGATAAAATATTTGGCAGTAGCCCAGAGATGAAATACAAAATACTTTTTGTCTCTTTTTTTTTTCATCTTCTCCTTCTGCACTTCATCGCTTAATGCAGGAATTAACGCTGATTATTACGCTATAACAGCAGAAATGACGTCATCAAAATTTAAATCTCGCGTGTCGCGTTTATTTAGTGTAAAGCCTCTTTTTGTTAAATTTTTCTTGGCTGACTACAACCATTTTCAAATCAACATTCAAGCGTCGTGGATTTATTTAAGTGTTTGCTTTTAGGTTTGGAGGTTGGTCACGTGACCAATTCATAACAATTTGAGGACACGAAATAGTTTCTTGTGTCAAATATGTTCTGTATGACATCAAGAAGAAAGTAAAAATTCTCTTACCTGTGTGAACGGGATCCGTTTTAAACTTGACGGCAGCAGGAATCATTATAACGCCAGCAGCGAGCTGAAGTCCGTGACACAGGATATGAACCATGACGGAACACGTGACGATGACAAAGCCCCAACCACCCTCTGGGTAGTAGTGCCTCGTCAGAGTTGTTACTTTTCGCTTGTCCAAGTTCAAATTTCGCGGCAACGTGTCTTTGTCCTCTGTACCCGTTTCCCGTTGTTCCGTTCCCTCTTTCAATTGGGTGACAGGAGTCGGAAGTGAGAATTTTTTAAAGGTTCCTGTAATCTTCTGTCGCGTTTTTCGTGACCCAAACTGTAGCTCCTGATTAGCTGGAAGGAATTCGGTCCTCCGTCTCGTTTGATGTTTCTTCTTGGCCCGCACTTTTCGTCACAGTCTGTTGTCTTGGTTTCGTTGGAAGCGACGGATTCGAAATCCGACGTCAGCTTCCGTTCGAAGGGTTTTCGAGGTTTTTCCGCGGAGTCTTTGTCCAGACTGTAGGTTAACTCAAAGGAACTTTCTTGTCTTTTGTTTAAAGACTTGAGACAGTTTTGCCGCAGGATATCGATCTGATAACTACTCAAGAACTGATTGCTTTCCTCAGGTTCGGCTCGAATTTCATCAACATCCTCTTGAAACTTCCTTTCGACTTTTCTCCGAACTTTCGGATCGACCCGATTACAGATCTGACAAATCGCACTTCCGGTGTTTGACCTTTCTACATCCGCACTAATTCGAATCACGTTTTTATCACTCTTTGAACCAGTCCCGCCCAAAAAGGCCCCAAAATCACTACCTAAGGCACTGTTATCAAGTCTTTCTTGCATTTTATTCCTCTGTATCGAGCTTTCAGCCAGCGAAAGCTCTTCGGACGGCACGGAAACAACAAACGCTTGATCCTCCTTCCCGGACACCGAATCCAGGACCCGATAATGATCGACGAATTTGATTTCCAAAGACTCGCCGGCTCGAGCTCCCGGTCCGGAGACATTGATCTTGGGCTCGAGCGTGAGGAATATGTCGGGTTTGGTAGGAAACGGAAGTCGATCGTTGGCTTCGAGTACGATGTCCGGTTTCGCGGCGGTGGCGCAGGCATCTTCGCCCTGTTCCTCGGCTGTGATCTTTGATTTTTGGTCGACGGTCGTATCCACTCTCGCGTATATGATGCCCCGAGGATCGAGAGTGATGACCGACTGAACCGGCCAGCTCCTGCTTCGGTTTAACATAGTGAACTGTTTATCGGAAATATTTCGCGTCCGTCCGCTAACGAATTCATTTTAACCTAAACTGTTTATTTAAAACTTTAATTCGTGTCATTTTAGGAAGACCCGACCGCACAAAACTGGACGTCGTGGGTTTGGCAGTTGTTAAACAAACATTCTTCATGTCTTGAATGCGAAATCATTAGCTCTGCTATCATCGTTACGGTTCCTTCTAATTTTTAAATTCCTACAAATTTTACGACAATTAGTTTCATTAACAATTTAAATTCGTTTCTATTTATTAAGAGAAGAATACGAACAATTCAATCCTAAATTTATAACAATGACATAGTTTAGGTTAAGCGCATTCGGTAACTAAGGAAGTCCATTGTGTAGAGAAGAGGATACCAATCGGACGGTTGTGAGAGGAAAGGGTAGAACTGGGAATAGAGATTACAGAATGAGGATGGCTACACGCCATAAAATATAAAAATAAAAGCACTCTGGAGAGACTGGGTGGTATTTAAATAAAGTTAAGTTAAAAGGGATGAAAGGTCGAAGAGGTCTTCCCAATCCTAGAGCCCCAGAAAATTAAAAAGTTATGTTTGCTTTGTTACTTTATGTATTTTCTCTTTCGTCTACACTTATAGTTGAATATCGTTACGCCCCTGAAGGGTATAGAATTAATAAATTATTCAATATTCTGTACATATTTAAAACCATAATGTGGGATTGTGGTGTGGTAGTTTAAGTACCAGACTAAGAAGAAGTTATAGTCGCGAGTTCAAATCCTCCTCCCGTATCCTGTTATACCCCTCAAAAAGGGTGAAAAACGGGATTAAAGCTGAAGTATAACTATAACTATAATTTTTAGCCCCTGCTAACTACCACCTGTCTCCAAGTACGAGACACCTTGTAGTTGGTCTAGTTGTGAAGGGGATTTTGACTGAGAAACAGACCCAAAAGCGGATATGGAAGCTGGGAGCGATTTAGGGTTTGATCCTTAGTGAAAGAGGTAGTAGGAAGAAGGGGAGTAACTATATATAGCCATAATACAACAACCAGACACGAAAGTAATTAAATAATAAAGAAAAGAACAGAATAGGAAGTGAGCATACAAAAACGACACCAAACTCAGACCTTAAATAGATGAAGAAGGTGGGGAAAGAATCAAGAGTAGCAGGCTGCATAGAATTAGGAACCAATAAAGCAAGAAAGTGACAAAAAAGAACAAACTGAGGAGGAGAAGAAACAAGAAAAATACAAAAACGAATTCAGCAGAGAAAAGAAAAACGCTGATAACAAACAAAAGAGGATTAAGAGTAAGAAGCAAAGAACCAAAAACAGCGAAACAATTAAACAAGAAACAACCCAATTACAAGAACTAATTAACAGAACCAAAACACAACCCCCACCACCACCACTACCCCGAAAAGAATCCAAATCGAACCATCGATTCCAAAACAAGCAAAAAACCATTTTCGTCCGCAACAATAATCCGGAAATTAAAAACACAGCCAACAACAAGAATTTAAGCAGTCCCACAAAACCGGAAATCCAATTTATTAAAACAAAACCACCCCCCTCCCCCAAAAAATCAGAAATCATCCCTAAAAATCCCCCGACTGACGACGCTACAATTCGATAACTGGAATTTAATTTTCTTTAAATCCGCACTATTCAAAACGCCTCCTTTCTCTCTGTGGGGTGTTGGATTGAATTTCCGTTAAAAGACAAACAAGCAGACGACAATTTCTCTTATTTATTTATTTATTAACTTATTTATTAATTAATTCTGGTGAAGGAAAGTAGAAAAAGTTTCAATTTCGAACGAATACAAAGTGGGCATCGTCTTTCTTTATTGGGAAAGGCGGAGGCTGGGAGAGGATGCTGTGAGGGGTTGGGGGTGGAAAAAGCTCGGGAAAAAAAATTTTCCCATTAAACTGGACGTTTTTCATCACAATCGCAACAGATTTTTCTCTTTGTTATCGCGAAATTTTTAATTTCGAAATTAATAACTCGAAAAGGTTTGATTGGAAACCAGATGGTGGGAAGAGGAAGAGGAGTGAGATGGAGGAGGAGGAGGAGGTTGGACTTTTACCTTTCGCTCTTTCGAGATTTTCCATCTTTCGTCCTCTCGGGAAATTGAGCTTTCGAGTCATTCGCAGATGTTTTAATAATAATAACACAAAAGGAAAAGGTAGTCAGGTGTTAAGGGAATGAACTCAGGTGGCGAGTGTTTGAATGAATGAAAGAAGACATAAACCGATTCCATAAGAAGACTATCTGGTAGACAAAACCATAACAAACACCGAAGACTTGAATTCATTCATTCGAAAGCTCATTGAGCTTATCAGCTTTTTATGCAGCTATTTCAGCTTGTCTGCATCCTCTTTTGAATAAGAACCCGACAGGAGCGGTGGTTAACGCCTCAGAAAACCTAAACAGATACAGAAATTCTTCCTTCTTAACCGATGGAAGGCGTCAACGAGAACATGATCAACTGAACATCTTCTTCATCATCTCCCTTCCTCCCTCCTCTCATCTACCGTCTTTCATTTAAATATTCATACTTAATTAATTTTTTCACGTCGGATTATTTTTGACAACTGATTCTTTATGTCTCGCTATGGCGCCATTGAGGTACGAGCAAGCCAAAGGCCGTCAGATGATCGTCATTCCTTCTCCTCGTTAATGTGACAGACGTTTTAAAGGAAATAAATCACGTGACGTGATTTGAATCGATGCTACCGCCTTCTGTCTCCATCTACCCGTCCGACTTTATTTATCAGAGCTCATTTTGAAAGCTTTCCCACCCACGAGCCTCTCTAAAGTTTCTTAAACCTCTCAACAAGAGTGGATGAGAAAGGTCACCACAGGATGATGACTGGGAGGCGGATATCGAGATCTCCTCCTACATCTCCGTCTTTGATAATTTTTTTCGGGGAAAATTTCACTTCGGATCTGAGCTTTCTAACAACCTTAAAATCACATGATTTGGGGAAACAATTTTTCCTTCGTCTGAAAAAAACCTCCAAGAAAGCGGTGGAGGTTAGCGAACGACGGAGGAAATTAAAAAGAAAAAAATTAGACGAAACACACAAAACTTTTCTGGTTTCCTTCACATCTCGAAAGTCTAAAAACTTTTCCCGGAGAAAGAAAGACATTTTCTGACTTTTCCATTTCCCGAATTTGAGTTTAGTCTACTTCCTCCCTACAACCCCCAAAAATTCTGATCATTTCTATTATTATTCCTTTTTTAACAAAACTTTTCCAAAAAACAGTTGAAATGCGTTTAAAATAATTTCAAAAACCCGGTAAAAAGTCTTCACCCATATACTTAACTTATGAGGAGACTCAGTCTTTTTACAGGATTTAATTCGGTTTAAAAATCCATTTAACCGACAAGAGCCCCCGACGAGGGATCTAATTATCAAAACTAACACATTATTTCTCTCAGGTTCTTTTTAGGGGATGGTGGGGGTGGAGAAGGGGTGGAACAAAGTGATGGGAGTAGTAGATGAGGTGAAAAGTGAAGAAGAGGAGACTTTGGAACATTTTCACTGTCTTCCGTCTTTTCCTGTTTAATTTCCTTAGGTTTCTTTGAAGCTCGGAGGCCGCTTCCTTTTTTTCGAAAACGACAGGAGAGGTGGAGGAGAGTTTTGGCGGGTGCTGGGGGGAGGATTTAAAGATGAAGTCAATTTGAAAACATTTTATCTCCGTGAAGGAATTTAAAGCCGAGTTTTGTGACCTCCAGAAATCCAGGAGTCGGATGAGATGAGTACGAACGAATGTGGTTTTGCGTTTGTCCTAGTTTTTAATTAGGCTAAATGGATTTTAAGGCTATGAGCTAATTATTAATCCTTTAATGCCTTGTCTTATCCCTCTCCTCCACCACCACCACCCCTTCGCCACAGCCTACCTTGCTACCGTTTGGAAAATCCATTTCCATCGGTCAGGTCTTAAAGGATTTTTTTGTTTTTATTTGGTAGTCCTCAATGGCGCCAAGAGATTTGAAATCGCGTTGGTCGCATGGTCAATTTACTTCTGTCTATCTGTCTCATCTGTATAAATAATTAATTTGAAAGGATTTCGGTTTAGCTACCGGTCGGTGGTAAAAGTCCCCGGAGGATGGAGAGCCGAACAATAAAACTTTTCCTCATTTTCGCGCCTCGTTGGCCAATGCCTCCGCCAAAATTGCGTCCCGTATCACTCCCGGGGCTGGGGAGGATTTTGCGAGAGACAGGCAGGGCGGCAGAAGGGAGGTTTCATCGATCAGACCTGTTATGTTAAGATTTCGTCGCGCTCGACATGACTACAGCGGATCACTCACAGTAACATAAATCTTGTCAAGTTTCCAGTCGACGAAATGAATAATTGGGAAGATAGAGTAAAAATGAAAAATGTTTTCGGAGAGGAAGAGAGAGATGGATGGAGGAGTAGGGTGGAGCGGGGTAAGCTCGCTTTCCGATTTCCCGTCTATTCGTTTGACCGATTATTATTATTTTTTTAAAGATTTATGTGTCGCAGTGTCCGGCCTGACTTCTTCCTCCCTCCAGTTGAAAATCAAAAATTAAAATTAACCATCGGAGGGAAATTGTTTTCGTCACAACAAGACTTTATCTATCTATCTATCTATCTATTCTAGACTTCGAGCTTTGGTCTCTTTCACCTCTCAATATGTTACGGTAAAAGTCATAAATTGAACCCACATACAGAGTATCCGGTGATTATTCGTAATTACCTTAAATGTGTGAAGTTACTAACTATTTATCACATTTACCGGTTAGTTTCAACTCGTATTAGAGAATTTCATAAACGTTTTCCAGGTTATAAGTTGGTAATTTTATAAACTACCCGGTAAATGTGATAAATATTTAGTAATCGGTCTCATTGATGAAGCTGAGTTACGGTTTGTTAAATGTGAGAAGTTACTACATATTTATCACACTTACCGGTTAGTTTATAAAACATTCAAATCGTATGAGGAACTTTATGAAGGTTGTCCGGGGTATAAGTTGGTTATTTTATAAACTAACCGGTAAATGTGATAAATATTCGGCAATTGGTCTCATTAACCAAGCTGAGTTAGTGATTATGAATAATCGCCAGGAATTAAATACGTATTCGCTCTATTTATCACTTTTACCGTAACATATATTAGGTTTAACGCACAGAACCAGTTCTTATAAATATAATTTCCGGAGATTATTTACATTTACCTACGGAATAGGTAGATACGAGATTATATACATTATACTACGGAATTTTATCACATTTACCAGCTAGTTTATAAAATATCAAAGTCTCAGTTTGAGGAAACTTTTTCCTTAGATTCTCCATTATGAGTTGGGGATTTTATAAATTAGCCGGTTAATGTAATAAATAATGTAATAAATATCCAAGCTCTTTTGGTGATTATAAATAATCGCCGGAATTCGTCCGATTTATCACTTTCCCCGTAACACATATTTAGTGTAACGCACAGATTCGACATTATTTTGCTTATAAACCTAATATACGTCACGGTGAAAGTGATAAATTAGGCGAGTATATATTTATATAATTCCTGGTGGTTATTTATAATCATCAACTTAGCTTGGTTACTGTAATAAATTACAAACTATTTTTATATATTTATGGGTTAGCTTATACAATACCGACTTGTGATCTGAGAAAACTTTTATAAAATTCCCCGTTACGAGCTGAATATTTTATAAACTCACCGGTAAATGTGATAAATATACAGTAATTTCCTCATATTTAACAAATTCACTTGGTAATTATGAATGATCACCGGAAACTATATACATATATATATTTTGGCGTCAGTTTATCACTTTTACCGCATCATATTGAGAAATGGAAGAGACTAAACGCTCGAGGTCTAAAATATTAGTAAGCGTGACAATTAGTCAGTAATCTGTTACGTTAAGGAAGCTTAGTTGGTGAGATGGCCAAGAAATATGTACGTTCTCTTCCTTTATCACTTTTACCGTGACATATACTAGGTGTGTGGATGAAATAATGTCGGTTCTGTTCGTTACAGTTAATATGCGTTGCGGTAAAAGTGATATATCGAGCGATTATACGTATAATTCTCGGCGATTACTCATAATCACCAACTGAGCTTAGCAAATTACAGAATATTTATCATATTTACCGAGCAGGTTTTGATTTATCATATTTACCCATATAGCGATTGAAATATTTTATAAACTACCCGGTAAATGTGATAAATATGTAGTGATTTCCCACATTTAACAAACTCACTTGGTGATTATGAATAATCACCGGAAATTATATACATACAGGTCCGATTTATCACTTTTACCGTAAGATACACGACATTACTCTCTAATATATAGTTTAAAGTTTAAATAGTTCCGTGGAAGTCTAACCTACATTGTTTTATCTGTCTGTCTATATAGATAAAAATGGTTGTCCGTATGTCTTGGAGATGCAAACTGGTAGCTAGATAAACCTGATTCAGAGGGAAATAAAATTCTTCCACGAAGAAAAGTCAGCGATGTCAGTAACACTGAAGAAGGAGGAAGATTGCGGAGTGACATTCACTTCTTCGGTGTGACATCGATTTGCTTTCTCCTCCTCCTCCTCCTCCCAATCAAATGATTCTTTATCTCCGTCAGAGAATTTATCTCCTTCTAAATTGTTTACTTGCACTAATTGTTTTCCTCTTTTCCGGTTTATCTTTTTTCTGTCTTATTCTGGTTTCTTTCCGCATTTCTGTCTGTCGCATTAATCTATTTTCTTCTTCTTGTTTTGTTCGTCGGACATAGATAAATCAGTTCGGTTGTTTTGTTTCGTTTTTATCTTCCTCCCCTATCGCTAACTTTCTCACTGGTTTCTTCTTGTGTCACGTATTTTGATTATCTGATACCTTTCGCGGGTTGTTTACAGAGGAATATCACCAGATAAAAGTGAAAATTGAAAGTTGAACACTGACATATTCAAATTGGATGTCAATCACGTGACTCAAATTTTATTGTCGGTCAAACTAATCCGATTTGCGGGGAAATGGACCCAAAAGCGGAAGGTTTGTGAGAGTGATCAGGTTCGTGAGTGGTGTCCAAGGAATAAGGTCGGCAAGCTTTCCCACCAAAACCAAAGATTTTCCCATCCAATAACTTATGTAAATAATTTCTTATCAACATTATATTATCAAACTATAGATTTCATTATGTAAATAAATACAAATCGAGTATAACAAAACCAAAAAGCTGAACAGCTCACTCGTAACTGACTCGTGAAAGACGCGCCGCCGGGAGATGCACGCACATACACATTGCCTGGTTCGTAGAAGCCGCCGATCACAACTGTCAGTTTCTTCTTCTTCTTGTTTTTTTGGTGTCGCTTTCTTTTTGGAGAGAAATTCACGTGGCTTTGCCGATTTCCAGTGCGCAGGCTCACGTGACCGTGGGAAAGGGAGAGACGAAGTGAGAGGAGAGGAGGAACCGTTAATTCTAACCAAAAGCACTCGTACCAAGTGCTCTTGAGTAGGACGAGTCACAAGGGGTTGTGTACCAGGTTGTCCAGGTGAAGGAGCCTGTGTGTTCATCTCCAGGAGAAGTGGATGACTTGTTTCCGGAACGGTGGCTGCTTGTTCTCGCGGAAAGCTTTATTTGAATTAATTTACCCTTAAATCTAATTTTTTTTTCCTGTTGAGATTACTCCGGAGATTCACTACAACGTCATTTGTTCTGGATTGTAAACTTTATTAAATCTGCTCCTTCAAGATTCGAAAGCTTTTGGTATCGATGACTTCTTCTCGTCTCCCTCGAACCAGTCAAAGTTACCGTTGTCCGTGGAAAACTGTTCTGAAATTTCGTCGACGGTGCTTTCCCTCTTTCGAACGGGTTTCTTAGACCCGTGACACTTGGCCACGAATTTCAATTCTTGCAACAGTTCCCTTCCGAACGGCACCTAAAATGAAACAATCAACAGACAATTTTCCGTTTTAGCTAAACCGTTCGAACGGGAGTTGGTAGACTAAATATGTATACAAATCACCTTCTCCTTTCTGGATACGGTTCTGATGTTCCACAACATCTCGAAAACTGTCACGAAGCAAGCCATGAAAACTCCGCAAACAAGGACGACAAAAACACCGCCAACGTTATCCAGATCCAACTCGCTCGCCTCTCCTCCTGCTTCATCGTCCTGAAATCAAATTCAAAATTTGAAAACGACCTCCTAACCTCCCCCTTCCTCCCCGACCTTCTCTCTGAAATAAATTTAAATATTTATGCTCCGACGGGGGTCCTAACCTCGCAAGCTCCACCTCCTCTCTTCTCCTTCCACCATTTCCTTTTCATCTGTGCGAGTCTACCAGTTTCCTGAAGCTGCAGGACGGCCGTGCTTAAAGCGTTTCGATAAGTTGAATCTGGAAAACAACCCCCAACCCCTTGGAGATTATAAATTTGGTTTGTAAAAATTGTTTTTTGTGATGATGGTGGCTCACTCACTCTTTCTCATGGCTATGCCGTATCCTTTGCTGTCCAAAAGGCCTCCAATTTGTGTGACGTCACAGTTTCTCTCGGTTATATACTCTATGGATGTCGATTCCATAAGGTAAGCATAGTTTTCGTTTAAAACTCTTTGAAGACCTTCGTGATTGGATGATGTGAACACGTCCGGATTTGACTGCATGTATTTCCACATTTTCTTGTAGGTGGCGTAGTTGGAGTCCTAAAAGAAGGATAAGGATCAGAACGAGGAGCAAGCTCGCCAACATCTCAGAGTGGTTGTAACCAAACACACCAACCTGGAAGAAGGAAGCTGTTGAGCCACCCTTCTTAGCTCCATACTTAATAACTTTCTGATTGGCCAATTCTTCAACATTTCTAAAAGGTGAGGTGGTCGATTCGATCGTGAGGAAGCAGCTAAGTTAGCAGTGTATGAGGAGACCATGATGAGGGTGAAAAACCACCAAATACCAGCTACCATTCGGGTAGATACAGCTCTGGAAGAGAAGTGACCGTTAGAGGAAATGAAAAACAAGTTGCGTCTTGTGTTTGTGATGGTACTTACATAGGCGCGATTTCCGAACCCTGTTGCATGAGAGACCCAATCGTGAACCATAAGGAATTCTTTAAGCTAAATTGATTCTCGAGTTCGTCAGGTTCCTCGATACAGGGGTAGGGATTAGTCCATTCATAAGGACTGATCCTAGCCATGACGAAGAGAGTGACAGACACACCGACGTATGCTGCCAACATGTACATCCAAACCTCATTGGAGAAGGGCGAGAGAAATGAAAAAGGCTGGGAGGCTGTGCAGTTGGTTTCTTGTACAAAATGGTGATTCCCAACGTCATGAAGGGCATCGTAAAGTCAACTGCACCCTCTCGGTCGTGGGTGATGGTCAAATCGGTGATGGCAAGATCGGCCCTCTGAAAAAAGTTTCAGGCTTCCGTTTATGCGGTCGCGATGATAGTCTTTGTCTCATTT
The DNA here is from genome assembly GCA_016920875.1 of Columbicola columbae. Lineage (NCBI taxonomy): Eukaryota > Metazoa > Arthropoda > Insecta > Psocodea > Philopteridae > Columbicola > Columbicola columbae. The sequence goes on from JADMLL010000010.1 coordinate 5,637,826, forward strand.
AAACACTACTCACCCCTTCCATGATCTCCCTCATCATCCCGCTCCACTTCTTCGTCTTCTTGTTCAAAGACCCGTTATCGTTGTCGTGTTGAACTATGAAAGTATAGTTGAAACCCAACATCAAAGACAGCTCGTGGATCAGATCAACACCGAAACCTTCGAATCGATCATTTCCGGACAACTGTCGACTGTCTTCTTTAAGCATAGAGTACGGCGGGCTCATGGCAATGATGACGACGAAGGTTCTGTTGACCAGGGTCTCATCGTCAGTGACCGGTGTGAAGGTCGTATAGGACCGTGTCAGGTTGAGTCCTTGGGTCGTGTTCCAAACTCCGACGTTCTTCAGTCCATCTTTTGTCAGTTCGTTGAGTTGGAGGGTGAATTCCATCCTCAAACCTTCTTCTTTGTGAATCTTCACTAAGCCAGTCATCCCTTTAATTTCCGTCTGGAAATGGAGAACAAAAAAGTGCTGAGAGAGGTAAGTGGAGGAGAGGAGAGGGGGCTGTAACTCAAAACTCATCAACTTACATGCTTCATGTAGTTGTTTAGCGAGCTTCCGAGGGCCCAAGCTTCTTTGGAGTTACAATCCTGAGCCTTCATTGTTACGTTCTGAGCATAATGAAGCTCTCGTGCCGCTTTGGAAAACAAATAAACAGCGTCGTTCATCAGTGCCGCATCCAGACGAACGGTTTGTGGAGTCACCTGAAGGACTCTCTGATTCTTTGCTTCCCTCGCGCTCCAAGATTTTACTGTTTCGATGACGAGAGGGTTTTCCGGATCGATCATACTGAATCCGGTTATGTTGGTACCTCCATACTGGAGGAACTCCAAGTCGATCGTGTGGAGATCCTGAAACGTTCGGGTGTGATTACCGACTGGTGAGTGGGGGTGGAGGTGGGAGTGGGAGGATTATTACCAAGTTAGCTATGATGAAACTGTATTCGGCTACCATTAGACCAACTTGTTGAGCTTGTTTTAAAACTTCCGGTAGGACTTCGATGGAACAATCGAGGATGATGTTGGTGGATCCGGAGTTCTTAACTTCTCGAAGCGTGTCTCGGTAATTGTCTCCGTCGTCGAGCTGCTTCACCGTGATCAGGTATTCTTTCGCGTCGGAGAGCTTTAACACTTCGCTGAATTGTACCAGTTCTAGTTCTGACTACATGGGTAGAAGGAGGAGACGAGGATGAGGAGAAGAAAGATGTACAAAAAGATAGAAAAACTTTAAAATAAAAACAACAAAAAAAGTTCAAAAGCTCAGACGATGGATGCATTCGTCACGCAATTAAAACTTTATTTACAAAATCAATGAGTCACGTGACTCACTCATCAAAGAATGTTTACACAAACGGGAGGAAGAGTGCGGGGAAGAACCGCGAATCTGTTTGGTGCCGGATTGATCTTCTGATCGTGTTGACAAATTCGCAATCAGGACCGAATCCCCACCAGCTATTGAAATTCTAGGAGAGACCTCCATCTGGAGATAGGATTTATTCCAAAAATACTGCACAATTTTATGACGAATCCATTTCATAAATATTGCACACTTTCCCATCAATCTCATTTCATAAATATTGCACACTTTCCCATCAATCTCATTTCATAAATATTGCACACTTTCCCATCAATCTCATTTCATAAATACTGCACACTTTTCCATCAATCTCATTTCATAAATACTGCACACTTTCCCATCAATCTCATTTCATAAATACTGCACACTTCCAAATCTATTTTTCTCTACACACTTTTATATCATATCCCATCAATCATTTTATATATGCAACAAATAGTCTTCAGTTTATAAAAATAAATATTTTTGGAATAAAAAATATTTAATAAAGTAGATAGAAGTAGATAGTAGTTGTGCGATATTTATGAAATGTAATTGTTGATAAAAGTTTGAAAAAATGGGCAACGTTTGGAAACAATTTTAGGCTAAAAGTGTGCAGTATTTTTGAAATTAATTATCTCTCTTGATACTACTTTATCTATGGAGCCTCTCCGGAAGTTATTAATGATTTGATCTAATAATAAAACGTGGAAATCAAAAGGACACGTGAGTGGTGTCACGTTCAACCCAAATATAGCGGGAGGGCAAGTCGTGACAACTCCACTGACCCACAAACCTGATAAATTATAGTGAAAGCTTTCCAGTTCCAAGCTTTCACGACGTCGACCAAAGCGAGAGACAGTGATTCGGGGTGCGGGTATATGTTCAAAGACCTCAGTTTGTTCTTCTGGTACGGATTCCATTTGATCTCGACGTGTGGAATCTCTTTGGCGTCGCATATCGACTGAACATGAATCGCAGTTTCCGGTGAGCCAGGTCCAAATATCCCGGCCACGCCGGTTTCTAAAAGCTCGCACACGGTCTTCGAAACTTGGAAACTATTATGTTCGGGGACTTTTCTCGTTTGTCCGATCAGCCGTTTGCTGAGAACACCTCTGCTGCTGTGTTCGACGGCGTTCGCGAACGCGAGTTCCTGTAACTCGTCCCTGATGTGAAAGAGTCCTCCTGTAAGAAGTAAATCCGGAAGTGACTCGGATAAACATCGATTCTGTTTATTTCGTTTGGATTCTGAGTGATATCCATTAAATCCTCTCCTTCTTACCTAATCGAATGAGTCTGTCGTAGCCATCGACAGCCGCCAGACACAACAGAACAAACGTAAACACTAACATGGCCTCCGTCAGTCAATCACAACAGGGAATTCATTTCGCGTCACCCGGTTTCTCTTGATTTTTCTCACCAATCCCGAATCGGCCCCCGTTCCCCCCGAAATATAAACCAATTTTGAGAGTGATTAAAGGGAAACATGGTTCCCCCGAATAATTCCCCGAAGCACTAGAGAGAGAACGCTTCACTCGGAAAGCTCAAAGCTCAAATTTTTCGTGATTGCCTCTCGAGTTATTTATAGAACTGTCCGACCGCGGATTCTTGGCAAATGAATTCAATTTGCTGTTGCTTATTTCGAAAAACAACAAATTTGCGGCCCTCGCTGTAGTTTACACCCCCCACAAACACCTCTTCCCAACCACCCCTAACCCCTCACCTTCACTTGGGTCCTATTAATTAGTTAATCAACTTCAGGGAGAAGGAAATCGAAAGTTTTTCATTTTTATGGATGGCGGGGGCTCAAATTATTTCCTCGTGTGTGTGGGTGGGTGTTTCACAAAAGTTCACTACACGTGTATCAAAACGCACATAAATAGATGTTAATAAATTTATTTATGTATTTATAGGTGGAGACATAAATTCTCGTCTTTTTGAAATATTTTATTTTTATAGTTTGGCTAGATCGCTTGGAAGAAGAACAAATTTGCAGTGTGACGGACAGATTTATTGATATTCATTTCATAAATATTGCACACTTTGGGAAAGTAGTCCATTTGATACCAATCAATTCCGCTTCTATAGGACTGAACATCTTTATCAAGAGTTTATCTCATAAATATTGCTCATTTCATAAATACTGCACACTGGCATGTAGATCTCATTTCATAAATACTGCACACTGGCATGTAGGTCTCATTTCATAAATACTGCACACTTGCATCAGATCTCATTTCATAAATACTGCACACTTTTCCATCCATCTCATTTCATAAATACTGCACACTTTCATCATCTCATTCCATAAATACTGCACACTTTTCCATCAATCTCATTCCATAAATACTGCACTTTCACACATCTGATTTCATTTCATAAATACTGCACACTTTCCCATCAATCTCATTTCATAAATATTGCACACTTGCATGTATCTCATTTCATAAATACTGCACACTTTCATCAAGGACTCGGTTACTCAGCAGACGTCCACTGGACGAAATCATTTCGAAACTTATGCACAGTATTGTTAAAGCCTAATGGAGTGGATACCCCAGAAAACTGTGCAGTATTTATGAAAGAAATCTTTTGTGAATGGATTCATTAATTATGACTCGAGCCAAATTTTATGACATTTGCGAATGAGATTGGAACTTGTTCGCTTCCGGTGACACTCGATTTAGTTCCACGAATCGTCTGTGACTCTTTTGAAAATTTTTTGGCTTTGATTCACATCGGCCACTGCTGTTGTTGTTTTCTGTTGGTGAGATTCTTATTTATATTTGAATTCCAAGTTATGGTTTTGATGAGGGTGGGAGTCCTCGACGGTGTGTTCTTAAACAATCAAGGTGACTGTTAATAAAACATTAAAGATTTTTACGCGATTCAGATCTATAATTACAATCTACATGTCCTTCCATCTTTCGCATAAAAAGAGACCTAACGATTATACGCTAATAGATTTGATTATAAGGAGGGAGGCTTGGTGTAGTGGTTCAAGTTCTCGACTGTAGGAGTTATGGTCGTGAGTTCAAGTCCTTCTTCTGTATCCTGTAATACCCAAAGGCATAAGATGGGATTGAAACTAAAAACTAAAACTAAAACTAAATTTGATTAAAATATTTAATCGAAATGTCTAGGTGGGCTGTTAAAGTTGTATCAAGAAGGGCTGACGATGAGCTTTTACTGACATTCTTCCTTCTGTTAAGTTCTTCTCCTGTGATCTGTCTCACAATTGTCGACTTGATTAACCGCCATTTTGATTTAGAAAAGGTTCGTTTCATTTTTGTCCATGACAATGAGTAGTTTAAACCTTTAGTAAAGTGTAGTAGTGAGTACGAGACGTCTTCTAAACTATTTCCGTGATTATGAAACCAGATGATCACTGACTCATAATAATATGAACAAAACTTATATTCTGTATATAGTGTTGTCAATGAAACTATAAGTTTTTCAATAAGGTAAAATGCATGTACGTCTTATTCCATAAATACTGCACACTTTCATCAAGAACTCGGTTGCTACTAGAATCTACTAGATCATTGGTCAGCAAAGTGGTGGTTGGTCTGGATGTGGCTCTACTCCTTGGCTGTGACCCTTCAAAGAATTGTTTACAATATGGCGATTTATACAATTTATGAACCAAATATTATCTTTATATGGGTTTGATGCCAAGTTTTACTTAATGTACAGTCGACATACAGTATGTAGCAAAAGCTCAAGACTATAGCCTACTTTTAACTTTAATTATTTCGTTAGAAATGTTTACGCTTAAAAGGTGGCTCTTAGATGAGTCATAAAAGTGTATATAAGTATAAAATGACTCTTTTAGATCACCAGTTTGCCGATCTTTGTTCTAGATCAACTACAGAGAAATAAATTGTCTAAATTCTTTTTTAAATTACAAAATTATCACTTTTATTGATTACAATTCATTACAAAAAGAAAGAAAATTGATTTTCACGTTTAATTACAACACTCAAATCGTTCATCTTAAATTTAAATCGATACACAGTTCCGGCAAAATAAGCGACAGCTAAGCACGAAACAAAATTTTAAGTGAATCCATTCTGCGAATACGAAGACAATTTCAAAATGGTGGCATCATCCCTACAGCTAACTCCGGCCTTTTTCCCTCCAGATTTCCTACAGCACTTCTTCTCCATCTTTAAATCTCTTGCGGCGTGAGAACACAAAGAGGACTGAAAGAGAGAGAAAAAAAAACATCAAAATCATAACGCCGTGAGAGATGGTTGTAAGGGATGACGGGGGTGAGTGGGGGTTGTTTTTCTAAACCACAGCCTTCGAAACCAGTTCGATTTCCTCTTGAACCGCTATTTACGACCCTAACGGAAACACAAATCTTCTTCGCCTTTTTCGCTTCTCTCTTACTTTCAGCAAATTTTGAAAAATTTCGTTTTCGCGTGCTCGAAATCATTTTTATTTTTCCTGGGATTTTTAATCGTCAACCGGATGACAGTCGGACAGTTTGAGTCATTTTGACCTTTCGCTTTTCCATTTTCCTCTTCTTTGTTTCTTTCTAGCTACGACCTCAGAAGTCACTTTATAAACGGTTCATCTATAAACTAATCCGTTTTGAGTTTTGATTCGAGTTGTCTTAGCACAAGATTTACGGATTTTGATTTTGTAACTGTCCCTCTCCAGAGAATTGAGTCAATTTGACTCACGACACTAAAGATTTATTGCGCAATCAAGGATGTGTTTCATAAGCTATACGCTCTCACTTTTGCACAATTCATTCAACTACTCATTTCATAAATAATGCACAGTTATTTAAACAATTCATTTCAAAAGTTCTGCACACTCTCCATCTTATAAACCAATCGATTCATTCCTAGCACTTATTTCATAAATATTGCACACTTGAAACCTCTCCTTTATTACGAAAACCAAAAAAGAGCTTCTCACAGCTTTGCTGACATGAAAATTTCTTGCTTTCTGGTCATTTCAAACGAGTCAAATTGACTCAATCCGTAAATCTAGTGTTTAGGAACCCATTTTAACCAAACACTCACCTCCTAGGAAGTCCATTTACGTCAATGGATGGCAAGAATGTAACAAAAAACATTTTTGTTTCTTTGAAAACAAATTTTCTTACTCTCTCTCTCTCTAAAATCCCTTTTTAACAGTCTCAGCTTAGCTGACGTCATTAATTAATAATTAATTAGGTAATTAATTAATAGAAAATTCATTCGTACCTTAGATAATGACATTAATTAGTTCTATAAATGAAGTTCGCAGACGTCTCGTTTAAATTCTCAAACTAAAACTCCCTCTTACCGGTGAATTTGATATTGTCTTCTAAGATAGTAGTTGTCAAAGAGGTTGTAGTGAGATTTTTGATATACAAATGGTTTGCTGAGACTTACAAAAGCTCTTTGAAAACCACTGAATTAAATTTAATTAAATTATTGCACAGAATTAAATTAGTTTCTTATAACATCAACACTAATCAGCTACGAGAATTATAATATTGTAGTGTATATTGTAGAGAGGTTGTTGAGGGATTAATATAAACAATAATTTTTTGTTTTTGGGATGGTTGTCCTTAGATTATGATAGTTCATCACAGGTGTTGAGTAGTGGAGGGTTTGTAGTTAAATCCGCATCGGAGACCAATCGTTTTACAATTACTACTACAATTACAATTAATATTAGTCGTGTGAGCAAGAAATGACATCAGGATCTGAGGACTCGGGATTCGTATGCGAACCAAACGCTGGTTTTAGTAATTCATCGTCTACTAGCCTTTCTCCCCAGTTATCCCGACGAGCGGCTTGCTAAGTGTCTTGCAGAATCTTGCTCACCCGTTCTTCGACTGCAACTTTCCGCGATTTCCACACGAATTCGCAGACGGCGATCACACAGGCAACTCCCATTCCTCCCATTAGAACGACGAAAACGCCGCCGACGTTGGCTAAACCGAGTTCGTTGGCAGCACTGCTCGATTTCGATGTGTCGTCCTGGTTATGGAAAGGTCCGGCGATTAGTTTTGAGTTGGAGGGTTGGTGGTTGAGAGGATGTTGGAAGATGTACTCACCCGACAGGAGCCGCCTTCTCTTTTCTCTTTCCACCATCTTGTTTTTAATATGTGGAGCTTTCCTTCCTCTTGGAGCTTTAATATGGCGCCGCTGATTGCTGTTCGATATGGTGAATCTGTTGACAGAAAATTGTTTTGTGTTTAACTTCTCTTTCTCGCTTTCTCTCTGTTGTCCTCAGAATTTTGAAACTTACTGGGAGGCATGGCTATGCCATATCCTTTAGAATCCAGCAACCCTCCCACTTGGGTGAGTTCGCAATTCGTTTCGATCACGTATTCAATGGAAGTTGATTCCATCAAAAAGGCGTAGCTGCCCTTTCCTTTGAGAACGCGATCAACTCCTTCTTTATTCGAGGACGTGAACACCGAAGATTTTGCTGACTCCATAAACGACCACATTCTCTGGTACGTCGAGAAATTCGAATCCTGGAAATTATAATCACAAGAATATTATCACGTCTTCATCCAAATAGTTTGATTCATCTTTCAGCGATTTACGTACCCGAAAGAAGGAAGCTGTCGAACCTCCTCTAAGTGCTCCATATTTGATTTTCGTTTGTTTCGCCAAATCTTCAGCGCTTTCAATAGGCGAGTCCATTCGCTCTACCGTGAGGAAAGCAGCCAGATTGGCGGTGTATGATGAAATCATGATGAGAGTGAAGAACCACCACATTCCTGCAACCATCCTAGTCGATACCGCTCTGTAATAACGAGCAGACATTTATTAGAGAAACGATCGTGAAGATGTGGTCAAAGACGAGACAAGCTAACAAATTAAAAGGAAGACACAAATGAGATAGTCGCTCGCGGCCAAAAACCCGAGGAGTGCAGTCAGGGGGACATGCAAGAATGCAAAAACACACCCACACACCCACAACAATCGGTCGAACTTACTTCGGGGTAATATCAGAGCCTTGCTGCATGAGCGACCCAACGGTAAACCATAAAGAATTCATGAGGCTGAATTGGTTCTCCAGCACGTCAGGCTCTTCATTGCAAGGATGTGGGTTGTCCCATTCGTAAGGACTGAACCTGTGTTAAAAATCATGCAGTGAAAAACAGAAGAAAACAAAGATTTTCAAAATGGTACATACTTGGGCAGGACGGTGCAGCTTTGTCGCATGAGCGAACCGATGGCAAACCATAAAGAGTTGTTCAGTGTAAACCAATTTTCCAATTTGGTTGGATGAGGGTTGCAGGGATGAGGATTGTGCCACTCGTAGGGAGTAAACCTGCAACCCCCAAAGACACTTCAATTAGTTGCTTTTCTTCTTCCCGAACACCCCCCACCATCCATCCTCTCCATCCCACCAAGGCACCCAAAACCAGTCATCGAGGTCACCAAATCAAATCCCTTACCTGGCTAAAATGAAAAGAAGAACGGAGACTCCAAGATAAGCGGTGGCCATGTATATCCACACATCAAGTGACAGCGGAGAAGAAACGAAAACAAATTTGGGGGTTGTTTGATTGGTTTCCGGTACAAAATGCTGATTCCCAAGTTCATGAACGGCATTGTGAAGTCGACAGCTTGCTCTCGGTCGTAAGTTATCGTCAAATCAGCGATCGCCAGGTCTGCTTTCTGATCCAAAAGCTCCTTCATCATTCCATCCCACTCCTTCGTCTCTCTATTCAGAGACCCGTACCTTCCATCCGGAACTAACTTGAAAGTGTAATTAAAGCCCAGGATCTTTGAGATTTCGTGAATGAGATCGATGCTGTAGCCTTCGAATTGATCATTTCCGGTGAGTCGTTCGCTTGAGTTTTTCCTCATGCAGTAGGGAGAACTCTGAAAAGAGGAAAAAGAGCCGGAAGTCAATCGAAGGAAGCGCGTTTTCCCCAAACAGGAAACGATCACTCACGTTCCGGAGGAACCAACTCACCAATATGGTCGTCACAAGAAACGTTTTGTTGTGCAGACTTTCAACGATCTGAGTGTAGACTTCTCCGTAAGTCCTTGTTAAATTGACGCCTTCCGTTGAGTTCCACGTTCCGATTTTCCGAAGTCCTTCTCTTCCAAGCTCAATTATGTCGAGAGAAAAGCTCGAACGGAAGCCCTGATTGTCGAATTTTATAACTCCAGTTAAGCCTTGCATCTCAACCTGGAAGTTGCCAACCAAAAATTTTTCACTCTCCACAAATTTGGCTAAAAGTAAAACCGGAAATACAAATCACCGACTCACAATTTTCATATAATTGATGAGAGAGTATCCATGAGGCCAGGTATCAACTGCGTCACAACTCAAAGGTTTGATGTCGATCCTCTGGGAAGAATCCAGATCGTGAAGAGCTTTCGCAAAAAGATGGACTGCGTCGTACATCAAAGAAGTTTCCGTCTGTAAACCGACAAAGAAATTCACTTTGGAACCTTAGTAGTGTGCAATATTTATGAAATGAATCACACGGACAAGTGTGCATTACTTATGAAATAAGCACCTCGCACAGGATTGAATTACTTAAAAATGATTTCACGACAGAAATTTCCTTTCTTTTCTTAACTGAATTTGTGCAATATTTATGAAATACCGACCTAAAGATCTGACTGTTTTATCTGTGTAGATAAAAATAAATAAATAAGCTTGTCTAGTTTGGGAAATGAATAATAGAATGCTGACTGGAAAGCAACAAAGTTTCTTGGCTCAATTAGCAGAGACAAAAGCTCGTACGTACCTTGATTAGCGTCAGATTGCCCTGATGAGTATGTCATCCAAAAATGGCGGCACATAGAGAAGCAGCAAGAAATCAAACACGAATTAAATATTTATTGATAACAGCCGGAAACAGGACACAACATGCAAAATTTTAAACCCAAGGAGTCATCGAGGGTAGGTAAGGGAAGCCACAAAACAGACAGCAAAACTGTTAAAGAACCGATGATAGGGTCTAAAGATATAAGTCATCACACCCGATATAATGCTTACTTAACATCAACACAAATCCAATAAAACCGAACAAAGATGGAGGGAAAGGAGCAGATAACTATGGCGGAGGTTAAAAGAGGCTGGAAAACACGAGAATAGTGACAACCTTCCGGAAGTCACCAAAGGAAGCAACGACGAAGAGTTTTATGTTCCTCCCAACTTTTACGACTCCCAAGAGAAGGACCATAAATAACCTCACCTTAGCTGATGTTCCGACATCCAATTTCCTTCCGTATCGTGATTCTCCATTATACCAGTCTTTAACGATTTTCTGAAGGTCCTGTCTCTCCGGATCGACCAGCCTGAAAGCAGTTATGTTCGTTCCGCCATATTTAAATTCATCCAAGTCTACCGTGTGAAGATCTAATGAAGTCACCAGGTAGCTGTGATAGTCGCTCATCATTCCGATCTGTTGAGCTTGTTTCAGGACCTGGTAGATCTTCTCGATGGAGCAATCCAGGACGATGTGTGATTCCGCAGAGTTTTTTATCTGCTTTAAAAGAGGGCTGTGAAGTAAAAAGCAAAATCAATAGACAAAAGGAATTGATACCGGAAGTGAAAAACCCAAGAAATACTCTCCGGAGGAGTGATCACGCAAATCTTGGCACGGAAGAAGGGGAGGAAAGCTCGCGAATGAACTCAACCGTTATGACGTAACAAAAAACATTTTCCCGCAGAAAAAGGGCGAAACAACAAAAAATTTTCCTTCTCTCGGAAAATTTAGCAACTGATTAATAATAGATGGAGTAAAAATAAAAGCCAGAGATGAATAAGGAGAGGGCAGGGTTTGTTTTTTAGCTGTAAAATTTAAATTAGGATTATTTAAAACCATAAATCCCGAATGAGCGAGAAAGGCCCTTTCCACCCCCTCACCACCACCCCCTAAACCCGGTGGCTGCTTTTTTATGACCCTTTCCTGACCTCTTTCCCTTAGACAAACAAAAAAAGGAAAATCATCAGTCCTAACAGCAGGGAATGTTTAATTTGTTTCATAGTTTTGGGAAGGAGGAGGGAGGGGGGAGGCCATAGCTAGTGTACCTGAGTATGTCTAAATACCTGGTTTAAGTGATTCAACCATCGTTCTCACCGCCTTCGAGGAGAAAAAATAAGTTTTCGTGAAAACGGGGTGGTTGACTGTGGTTTTGTTTCGAATGCAGATTTTTAAAAGTTTGGTGAGGTTACTACGGCACTGATTTCGACTAAGAAGAAAAGAAAAACAGAAGAGGAGGAGGAGGAGGAGGAAGAATCTGTTCTTGGTTAAAACAAACTAATCTCCTTAAAAACTTCCACGGACTTTTACCGTTTTTCATTTTACTTTACGATCGCGATGGTACTCCTTAAATTTATCAGCGTCGGATTCAGGATAAAATTTTAATATTTCAACCCTCAACCCCTCAACTAAAAGAAAAATTCAACCACAAAGTTCATCCGTTTATCTCTCTTCCTTCAAAAATTTTCTCTCCATCACCCACTCCTAAGAAGACTGAGTCTCCTCTATAAGCTAAACATGCGGGGAAGGAAAAAAATTTCCCTTCTCCCATTCGTGACAGGACAAAATGAACTAGAAATACGGACAACGGGTCTCATTGTTCCCTACGTGAGTGTTAATAGGTAAACAAAAGGTCGACTTTTTTTATGCGAGAGATAGAGAGAAAGGTTTTGTCAGGGAGGAAGACGGTAAGGATGGGAGGTGAGGGAGGGAAGGAGAGGAAAGTGACTACTAAGCATTTCCTTTTTTGTGCTCTTGTCACGTACGAAATTATTAAGTGAGCTTATAAAAGGCCTCCTATCTCCTTTTTTTGTCCTCCTCTTCTTCTTCTTCTGTTCTCTCCGGAAACGATGAAATTTATTAGGTTTTATGGTTTTACAAAAAAGGAAAATTCAAATTTTCCCTGAATTGAAGGAATGATTGAATTATTCGATGGAGAATGAATGAATGAGTCGGAGTGGATGGGTAGTGCGTGAAGGAATTTATTAAGAACCGTAAAAATAATAATGATTATGATGATCGCTGTTTTTGTGAGTGTGAGAGCTTGATTCCGGCTTATATTTAAACCGAACTTAGACAGGATCTGTCTGTCTGTATAAAATCTTCAATAGTCCGTCCTCTGTAAATAAGTTTCTAATCAAACATACTCAAAGAAACACTTTTTACTTTCAACGCATGTTTCACTCATGTTATTGAAACGAAACGGTATGTCTTCTTAGAATCCATGAGAAAAAAAATTTGATTCCAGAGTAATGCGATTTCCTTTGACACCGATTTTCCTTTTTCCATCTTCTTTTCCATTTTTCATTGTCTTCTCTTCCGTTCCCTTCCTCCTTCCTCCCTCATCTCCATTTCATCTCTTTGTTGTTGTCCACTTAGGCGCACACACTCTCTCTCTCATTCATTCCGACACAAAAACCATTCTCGGAATTAATTTCCTAATCGCGAGTTCCCACTTCTCACACGCTGACGGGGGGTGAGGGGGAGGAAATATTTCAAACATTTTGGCATGTTTCGAAAAACCCTTTCGAAACATTAGTTTTGTCATGTGGTTCACTTTTCGTTCCGTGTTAATGTGAATAAAATTCCGGGGAAATGAGCTTTTTCATGGCGGCCATTCTGTTTTAATTCACTTACCAAATGGCTGGACGGGGGTTGGGGGTGGTAGAATGAACAGAGATCGAATGCAGTCGATTAAGAGGAGATGGAGGTGGAGGTGATATACTCGTAACGCCAGAAAAAAAATTCCGTGGAAAGCTTTCGAACGTGTAAATTATATTCCGGCAGTGATTTGTCAAAGCTTTCGAAAGGAAACCAGGTTTCCAGAAGGGTAGAAAAAAAAATTTTCTTTGGTTATCATCTCTAATAATAAAGATGAAAGAAATCTGGAGAGTTCATTTTGTCTAGTTTGACTGGAATTAATGGTCTTCGCCTTTGAAAGAGGTTCTTCCGAATTTTTCGCCTCCCCAACAACCCCCAATCTCCTCTCCAAAGCTCTTGGCTTCTCCTTATAACGATCAATCATTTCCGTTTCCATCTTAAAGCCCGGTCCTTCCGGATAAAACTCCCTCAAACTTGTTATCGTCTTAATTTCACCGAATCGTTTTTCATTTCTTTCACCGACCGACCACCGCCTTCTACTCCCTTGTTTCTCGAAAATTCTGTCGAAAGCAACCGAAGAAAATTTTTTTTTTGTTTCGCGAATCCCTCGATGGATTCGCTCCCAAAGTCGGTTGATGAAGCTTTCGAGAGAGGAGAACATCTCGAGTTAAATATTTATCAGCTTGCAATGGGAGATCTTAAAAACATCTCCGTTTCCCATCTCTCTCCTTCCCCGGAACCCCCCTTCCCCGACAGCGGAAATTGTAGCTTCAGCATCAACTATCTCATAACTTTTCTCCTTCTGTTTTCATTCTTATTAAAACATAACCTCGTAGTCTTCTCTTGGTTTTAGTGGTAAGGTGGAGGCGAGTGGATATGACTTGTGGGTAGACGCTTCCGCTGTTTGTTTCCTCTCTCTCCTCTTCATCTTTCCTGCGAACATTTTTCCTTTCTTCTCCTCTGTTTCTCTGTTGTGCGTTTAACCCCCCTTTTAGATTCTCATCTGCATATACACTACAATTTGAACGGAGTCAGATTTCGTTTTGACATTTTGTCTCTGTTCCCACCGAGATGTTAAACCAGTACAAACACCATATTTTGAATTTATTTGTACTCCTTTAATCAGGAAACAGCTTTTTCCTCTAAGTGTGCAGTATTTATGAAATGAAAAACATTCAACGCATCAAATTGTAGTTAAAAATGGGTTACTCCAGCAATCACATTTCTTGTAGAAATCTTGGTGTATTCGCATCAAGAAGGGTTTACCATAATCGGTAGGAGTCGGATTAACGGATAGCCAACAGGAAGAGAGGATTTGGGGGTAAGGACCAATGGGGTTCAAGCGAGGAACGAATGAAGGTTGACCGGAGAGGACGCGGAGGATTATCATTCTGGTGAAAAACAACGGATGGTGACCTCTAAGCCCTCTCTACCTGGTGACGCTATAAGTCAATCACAATAGAACGATTCGTTGGCCAAAAGTGTGCATTATTTATGAAATGAACCCCTGTCAGAACGAGTTCTTCGTATTATTCGTGAGATGAGTTGAGGATATGACTTTGGGTTGCGGGCATACTTATTGATATTCTTAACTTAAGTGTGCATTATTTTTGAAATGGAGACTCTATAAAAGTGTGCAATACTTATGAAAAATAGTTACTTGCAAAGCAAAGAAGAATTTGCTGATAAGAATCGTGTAGAGTTTTGAGGTATCCAGCTTTGTTTTGAGCTTTTGATTTACTTATTTCCGGTTTTGATAGTGATGGCAGGGCTGACAACAAAACTTTCCGGATTCAAGAGACACACCGACAGACAGTACACCCGGAGTCGACACTACACTCAGAGTCGAAAGTTTTCCACCACTCCACTCTTTGAATCAACTTCTTGCTGGTCTAAGCCTTCTTTCAAAATATCAAAACCGGAAACAAGCAGTTAACAAAAACCCCGTCGGGGTGTAAAAGCCGACAAAAAAGGTAGAGAAACTGGAAACTTCAAAAATTTCACCTTCAGTGACCCTAAAAACCCTTTTTCTACCATCTTCCCTCTTCCTTTTGCTCCTGATTAATGTTAATACCTCTTTTTATAACAAACTTCCTCAACTACTTCCTGTTAACTCTCTCAAAGACTTATCATTATCATGATAAAGTGTCCGAACGCCGAACAATCAAAAAGGGAACGGGGGAGAGACGTCAGGGAAACTTTTCAACGAAACTTTTATAATCTTCTTTAGGAAAAGATCGAAGGGAGGAAAAAAGGCAATTTTCCCGAAGACAAAGACATTTCAGAGAGGAAGGGAGTAAGGAGGGAAGGAAAGTTTCTTACAAACAATAATCCTGAACCTGAAAACCAATATGGCCGCCATTAGAAAAGGAAAATGAAATAAAAAAGAAAATTCTTTTAACATCCTTTCCAGAAAATCTCTTTTCTCCTGCTGACGTCATTGCTTATTCAGAAAAGGATTCTTGTCCCTGTTTCATTTTTAACACCAACTTTGATTCTGAGCTTTCTCAGCTTTCATCTCCTCATTTCCGCTTCCGTACAGTTGAAAAGTATGGAATTTTATCTGACCTTTGTGCTTTCTTTTCCAAATCCAGTTTTTAAAGTGTAACTGTATCTACTGGATTATCTAGATCGTAGAATGCCTATTGTTATCGTAAAATACTTTAATATCCCCTAATTAGGTCATTCTAGATAATAATAACGAAGCTCTGTACTCTTAAGATGAGCTATATACATAGCTATCGACTAACTTATCTAGAATATAAATCGGTTGATACCACAAATAGCCAATTTTTATCTAAAAGTGCCTTTAGTGTCTTAGTTCTCATCCAAACCGATAAAATTAAATTTCTTTGAAGGAGGTTAGTTTATCAATAATAGATAATTAAAGGCGTCTTTTGATGGCTCCGTCAAGGTGGAATTTGTCCTAGATAATCTATTACTTGGACAGTAATCCCGTCATTCATCGTTTTCAAGGTTACCATAACTCGGTAGTTTGGTTAATAGCTCAACCAACAGGTTTATTTATAATCTAGATAAATTTAGGTTTAGAGGATACCAGAAGGTTCTATGGTGCCCTGTTTATCAGATAATGTGGTAGAAAACCTAACTGAGTGATTCAAAATTTTTTCCCCAGATAGTTTTGTAGAGAACTATTAATATGAAATGTTGTATTATGTAGTATTATAGTTATACTCTAGCTAAGAAGTTAACACCAATAAATCAGGTTATATGCTAAATTATCTAGGACATAATATGACCAAAATATTGACATTACTGCACAAAGTTATCTAATAAACTGTCAAGGACATAACAAGGTGGGTTAGTATCACCAAACTCTTAGTTTATCTAAAAGTTTAAAATTATCTTAGGTCAACTGTTAAATTATCTAGAATATAACGAAATTTGTTAGAATCATTAAAAATTGTGACATCCCCACAAATATTAATTAATTTTCTACTGAACTATCTGGGGAAAAATCGTTATACCTCTCTTTTAAGTTATCTACTACAACATCTGGTAAACAGGATGTCGTCTTACACTCTAGATAAACTTGTATCTCCAAAGTATTGATATTGCTACACAAAACTAAACCGACAATTAGAATGTCAAGTACCTAATATTACTACATGTCAACTGTTAGATTATCTAGGACTCCGAGGAAGTTGGTTGGACTCATTAAAAATTGTAGAATCCCTGCTTAAATGATTATTTTCTGCTAAACTATCTGGGGAAAAATCTTTATATCTCTCTTTTAAGTTATCTACAACATTATCTGATAAACAGGATGTCATTTAGGCAAACTTGCATCTCCAAAGTTTTAATACTACAGCACAAAATTATCTAATAGACTGTTAAGGACATAACAAGGCCTGTTAGAATCACAAAAAATTTTAATATTTCTACATAATTCCAACTGTTAGATTATCTAGAAGATGAGGAGGTCGGTTGGAATCATTAAAGATCGTAACAACATTTTATATTAATAGTTCTCTACAAAACTATCTGGGAAAAATTTTAAATCACTCAGTTAGTATTCAAGTATCAGTATTCAGTATTATCTGATAAATAGGGCGCCATAGAACCTTGTACTATCCTCTAAACCTAAATTTATCTTCAACTTCCTCATGTTCTAGATAATCTAACAGTTGACATTATGTAGTAATGTTAGGTACTTGACATTCTAATTGTCTGTTTAGTTTTGTGTAGTAATTTCAATACTTTGGAGATACAAGTTTATCTAGAGTGTAAGATTACGTCTTGTTAACTAGATAGTGTAGTAGATAACTTAAAAGAGAGGTATAACGATTTTTCCCCAGATAGTTCAGTAGAAAATTAATTAATATTTGTGGGGATGTCACAATTTTTAATGATTCTAACAAATTTCGTTATATTCTAGATAAATTAACAGTTGACCTAAGATAATTTTAAACTTTTAGATAAACTAAGAGTTTTGGTGATACTAACCCACCTTGTTATGTCCTTGACAATTAATTAGATAACTTTGTGCAGTAATATCAATATTTTGGTCATATTATGTCCTAGATAATTTAGTATATAACCTGATTTATTGGTGTTAACTTCTTAGCTAGAGTATAACTATAATACTACATAATACAACATTTCATATTAATAGTTCTCTACAAAACTATCTGGGGAAAAAATTTTAAATCACTCAGTTAGGTTTTCTACCACATTATCTGATAAACAGGGCACCATAGAACTTTCTGGTATCCTCTAAACCTAAATTTATCTAGATTATATATAAACCTGTTGGTTGAGTTATTAACCAAACCACCGAGTTATGGTAACCTTGAAAACGATGAATGACAGGATTACTGTCCAAGTAATAGATTATCTAGGACAAATTGCACCTTGACAAAGTTTTCGATTACCAAATGTTAGCGACAAATGAGCGCAAATGGGTGTAAGTCGACGTAAAGGGGCGCAAATGGGCGCACCAAGTTATGATGAGGGCAATGAGTTGTGGAGATTATGGCGGTCAGTCGTGTGCATTAATTTTGAATAATATCTCCAGTTTTATCTGTTGTAGTTTAATCGGGCCACCCCTAACAGTAGCTATAGTATATATATTGTATATTATACTGTAGTTCGCGATATATTTTTCAAAAATCGATTAATTTCTTGGCTCATAAGTGTAGAAGACATTTTCAATTGTCGGTTATAGGCCATAACTCTTTCATTTACTTCCGGTTTTGGTTTTGATCCTGTTTCATCCATTTTCACTGGATTCTTTCGTCTTGTGCCACTTTCATTTTCACCTTTTGCACTTAAGACAAAGGGAGTTCGAGCTGGTGACTGACTCCCAAACTTCTTTCCTCATCACTCTCGAGAGTTCTCTTCCGAAATGGTAATTAACAATTTCTAATTAAAAATTTAATTACACATGTATTTCATAAATTAGAGAAGGAGCTTTATCTCATTATTCCGGAGCTTTATTAATAATTCGTCGTCATTTTCGCGAGGTTTTCCTGTCGCACGTTGCCTCCGGAGGTTGTGAAAGCGTTTAATGTGTTTTCGAATGGGTTTCAGGGTCGGAAAGCTGACGGTTTCAGTGCCGGGTCTTGCGAAATTAAACCGAACACAAAAGGGAAGCGTTAGCCTTGTTCAAAGGGAAACCGGGTTACCGGATGAGCACCTGGGTTAACCATGTTTCCTGACGGACCCAGGCAGATTTCAAATGCCGCTATAAATTTCCTTTAATTTAATTTTTAATTGTGGGTTTCGTTTTCCATTTCCTCCTTCCGCCTCCCGCCTCCTCCTCCTCTTTCTACTTTTCCGGGTATACGCAAACACAATCATCCAGGATTCTGTTCAACAAGCGAACGGTGGGGAAAATGAGAAGAGAGAGGAAAAGCTCGGAACTTAGTTAATTTTCCTTTTTTCTCTGTTTTAATTTTCCCGGGAAATCCTCGAGGAGAGAAATTCCGACAGCGATTTTTACCTCACGGTTCCCGAAAATTTTCGTTGAAGATAATCCAGAGAACCGTGAACAGAACTCAAGCTAACAGATCAAAAGCAGAGGGATGATGAGGATGATGAGGGAGAAAAAAAAGGAATTAACAAGACGCCATTTTGAAAATGACAGAAAAAAAATTTTTCAAAATGTTAATCCGTCACTAGGAAGCGAGTGCACAGATGGGTTCCGTGGAAATCCGGGGAGGACTTTCCACCCACCCGTCCACCGCCTTCTACTTTTCTTCTTTCTCATTTTTTTCCCCTAATTTTCAATGAAAGAAAATTTTTAATCTGAGGAGGAAGGACAGGAGAGAGGAAGGAGAGGGAGGAGGAGGAGGAAAGAAATTAGCTCAGCAAACGGAAGTGAGAAGAAAAACAGAATTTTCCTTTGTCTTCCTTTTTTCCTCCAAGTTTACGGATTCATGCGGTAAACTCAGCAATCACCTCCTCCTCCCTCCCTCCCTCCCTCTCTCCTCCTCCTCCTCCTGAATCTTAAATCCTTCATCGTTTTCTCTTTATCTCCTTGACTTCTTTTCTTTATTAATCGGTTTTCTCTTTTTATAAGTAGCTACAATTTTATCTGGCCCTTTTTTAAACCTTTTGACTTTTTTAGAAGATAAAAAATTATCTTGTCTATACCTTTGAGGGAGGAGAGGGTGAGAGGAGTAAAGCTTTCCGGGGGTTGGAGGGTGGAGGTGACAAAAAACTAAACAAAGAAAAGAAAATTTGTTGATTCTGGATGAGGGAATAGCTTTTCCAGAGTTTTGAGCTCAGATAAATTTATCTATCTACGACCTTTTCTGATAACTGTTTATGAATTATCCTTTGTTGAGTCAAAAATCTGTTTTTCTGTCTTCTCAGCCATCTGTTGCCTCGGTTTGTGCTGTTCAGGGAACAGTGAGACGTTTTGTGACGATTTGACTGTCCGTCTGTCTGTCTGTCCAACTTTCTCTTTGATCGGTTATACAGATCTCTTTGTGTCTGAATGCGTTCTTTGATAAATTTATCTTTTATCCATCTATCGGTGTGCTGTTTTCCATGTCTTTCGCTGTTGTTTTTGGTTTTGCTTTATAGTCACCGTCCTTTATCAGCGAAATTTTGTTCTCATGTGAGTTTCTGTTGGTTGGTTGGTTGTTCTGTTGGTTCTGTTGATCAAATTTATTACTTCATGTCCATCGGTGTTTCCTAGGTTCCATGTCTCTGTTTGTGTTATTTCGTTTTCCCTAAACTCGTGTCGGCGTCCCCGTTTTCTCGGCTATTCATCAAGCTGTCTGTACGCGAGTGAGTCGGGGATTGTTTGTTCTTCATTGTTATCATTGTTCTATGACCTTTTGTTGTTTTACCACGCCTTCCTATCGGTTGGTTGCCTCTTTTCAAGCACGCCTTCCATTCATTTGTGTGTCTGTTTTTCTTCTTCCCCCCGACCAAAAAACATTTCCCAACATCCGAAAAACTTTTCCTTTTTGCCGGTCGGAGGAGGAAAGAGTTGGAAAACACGATCCTTTTGAATTCCCCGATTTCCTTTTCTTAATTTTAATTCTGTTTCTTCCTCCAAGATGTGATTTCGAGATTATTTTTTTAAAGAACTCCAAGAAAAATTTTCCCTCCTCCTCCTCTTCACTCCCTCCTCCTCCCTCCTCCTCCCTTCGATTTTTTGGACGTTTTCCAAGAACCTCTTTCTCGGATGGAATTTTGAGATATTGATTTTGGGAGAAACAAATTTTTTTCCTTTTTTTCCCTTTCAAAGCGGTCAAAATTCCTGGGCATTTCCCTCGACAGAAACCCAATTTCCGGTTTTCTATTTATTTATTTATTGATAGCCAAAGTCATGATACCGGATGGAGAGTATGAGATACTGAAATCGTGAGCTCAAAGAAAGGATTAAACCTTTCGAGTAGAAAAATCTCAAATTACGGGAATGAGATTTTAAAAAAAGAGAAAATTCTTACTCCGGTAACCCAAATCAGGAGCGGAAGTAGGGAAAGGAGAGGAGATAAGGGAGGAACAGAACCAGGTTGATCGGTTTATTAAATTTTTCAGATTTCGGGAAATCATCAGATAGGAGGAAAATTTATTTTTTCTTACATAAATGTCAGAGAATTTGGGGGGGAAATGGATTTAAAGAGAAAAGCGGAAACGGAAGAGGAGAGGAAATATGGGAAGACGATAGAAATAAGAGGATTATTAAAGAAAAAATTTTCTTCTTTCCTCTCAAACCCAATAAAAACTCTTCTCGAGTCTTCCCATTTTATGGCTCCGAGGTTCATTTTGTAATAATTTTGATTATAGTGATTTGTGACTCCTTTTAGAACTTTTTTTACTTTGTGCGATGGAAACAAGAAGGATTAAAGGATTGAACGGAAGACATTAAAAAGGGTTCGCAAGAGAAAAAGGAAATCGACTCAGTCATCCCGATAGAAATGGCCGTTTTGCCCTCTGGCTCTCGAGAAAACTTAAATTCACTCATCGCCTGAGTCAGTAAGACTCCTTTTATCCATGTCTTTCATGAATTACCCACATTTTGAGAAATAATTCGTTTCATAAGTATTGCACACTCTTTGTGAAAAAACAACCTCACAGGGCAATGAAGATTTCATTTCAAAAATACTGCACACTTTTTCCCAGAATTAGTTTTTAAATGAGTCTTCCTTGAGTTGATAACAAATTTCATAACGAATTTGCAAGAATTCATTTCATAAATAATGCACACTTCATTAAAAGATTTTAGTCGTTCTACTGATGGATTCATCTTTGATATATCATATATATAATGAGTTCGTATCTTTATACGATTTTTGACGTCATTCGACAATGTTTTGAGCTGGTTTTTGAAGTTATGCGGTTCTGTTGAAAACGCTACGTCTCACTATAGCCTTAGTACTCAAACTGTGACCCACTGAGTGGCCCAGTGGTCCAGTGGAAACCGTTTGAGTGAAACTTTGTGAAAGGACGATGGCTCATTGTTAAGTCTAAACTATAGTGCCTGACCAGTACGAAAATGTTCGGGCCTGTGCTCAGAAACTGCTAACATCGTTCGCCCCAACATATCTTTATGAGGCAATATACAGAAACAGACTGACAGATGTACATACAGATGACACCCTGAGAGTGGACTGTATATGTCGAAAGCTGGACCTGTAAGATCTTTTTTTTGGTAAGTCCTATGGCCCAGTCGCAATGGTCACAATGTAAATTTGGCCAGGGAAGGAAAAAGCTTGAGTACCAAAGCGCCCCGTCGTTTCCCGTGATACCCAAATAAATCGCACAAAACGAGACCTTTAGTTATACAATATCATCTATCACAAATATCTTTTATCCTGTAGAACACAAGTCAATCCACTTTGGGTTTTGAGTAAAGTCAACAACAATTCTACCATCAGCCTCATACCATCGCAGATTCAACCGCGTAAAACAAAACCTGACTCCAGGACATAAATTTAACAGGTTTGTTAATGAAAATCTCAAAACGATATCAATTTCCACGACCTCTTTAAAAAGCCATAATCCTTGTAAACGGATACTTTTAACTAAGGCCCTTTTAATTTTTTATCTAGAAAGAAGAAATTTAAATACGGAGTAATGATAATAATAATAATAACAATAAAATGAGGGAAAGCCATTATCGTTTGGCTGAGAGCCCAAATTAATGGAAGCCAACCCAGAAGAAGTAACAAAAAAGCGTTTTCACGGAAAGAGAGAGAGAGAGGTTGGGAGGAGTAGGAAAAAAAGGAAGATGGAGGAAGGGAGACAACATTAAAAAATTAAATTTTAAAAGCTCTTCCGAAATCTTTCCATCAGGTTCCCAAAAAGGGAGGCAGTCAGAGATAAAAGGAGGAGAGAAATATATAAAATAAAATAAAAAGAACTCCGGGCTTATTCAAATTTGAAAGAGTAAAACCATATCCTTTGAGAATCCATTTCATCCTCCTCCTCCTCCTCCTCATCTACCCTGTCCTTCAGCTTTCCCACCTTCAGGCTACTTCAATCTTGGAAGTGGATACTAAAAAATAAAATTTTCCCAGATAATTCACAAAAGACTCGCCGCCATTTATTTATCGCTTTCCCATATTTTATATAAATATATATATAGAGAGAGGGGGAGGGGAGAGGCAGGTATCGAAGAAGAATATTTTTCATCGCTTTCATCTTTTTCGTCGAAATTACTAATTCATCGAGAGAGGAGAGTAGAGAAAGTAGATTTTAATTAAAATTATTTTTGTGCGATGGAGTTTTCCTGTAGCCGGAGGCCCGTGAAAATTATTTGTTGTTTTTCCACCCCCGCCACCGCCCTCATCTCCTACTCGGAGAAAAGTTTTTTTGTTTTCTAAACTACAGTAAAACTAAGAAGAGAAAAAGAAAATTTTTCCCCAACGCTCCCCGTTTTCCTTTTTCTTTCTATTTTCTTCTTATTTATTAATAAATATACAAAAAGAAAGAAAATTATTCGGAAAAGTTTTCTGTACGAAATGAGACTTTCCACCGCCTTGATTATTAAGAAAATAATTTTTCATAACGCTCGACTAAACACAGGGTGTATCAGAAATTAATTCCTCCCTTAATTAAATTACGATTTTGAATAAATAAAAAGAAACAAAGAAAAAAGGAAAAAAACAAATTTTCTCTCCAAACTTTTCCTTCTCTCTTTTTCTCTTAATCGTCTATTCTTTTCATCTTTTTGTTTTTCTTTCCTTCTCCTCTTCTTCTTCTTCTTCTTCTCCTTCCCAGGAGAAATTTCCAAAGAAAGTCATAAATATAAATAAAACGGATATTATTTCGTTACATTTATGAAAACTTCGCGAAAACTTTTCCGTTCAATTTTCCTCGAGTTTCTCGCGTTTTCTTTCTTTCCCTCAAATCTCCTCTTCCCACCCCACCCACCCTCCCCATCCACCCCGTCCTTCCTTCTTCATCCTTCCTCAGAATCGATTTTCGAGGTTTTCATACTCTCCGACTCCACATCTGGGGAGAGAGGCTTCCAAGTTAATCCGAACGACGGTAAAAAAAAATAAGAAGAGGGATGAAGGGAGGTATGGGGGTTGAAATTTGTTGATCGAAAGAGGGAGGTAACGGAAACAAGTTTTTGTTTGCTGATAAAAATATTGACATATGTGCTTGCTTGTGATTATGTATAGGAGGTTGAGGGGGTGGTTAAAACTAACAAAACAAGATGGAAGAAAGGGGGGTTGGAAATGTCAAAAGGAAAAGTTTCTGTTTGTCTTCTCGGAGTTTTGTCTGAAACTCAAATTCGAAATTGAAATTTTGGGGGTTTTTTTTTAATCTCCCGACTCTTTCTATCTACTTTTGTGAAAGTTGTGAATAAACTGCCGAAGCGGCACGTCAAACAGGAGAAGATGTGAAGGAGAACTTTTTCCAGAATCTGTAAAGTGATTTCAAAAGCTAAGAGTTAAGAAAATTTAGTTGCTGAGGTCGCTGGAAAAGAAAAGGAAAAAAAAGGTTTCTCCCCCGGGATGTGAAGAAAGAAATTTCGTCGTCTTCTTCTTCTTCTCCTTCAAACCTCCACCTCCTTTCCAGTTCCAAAATCTTCCAGTTATTTGATGAAACTCGAATTCATGAAACGGTCAACGAATTTCCCTAAATTTTTCCCTTGTTTTTCTTTCAACGAACCGGAAATGGAACATCTAAACTGATTTATCTCCTTTCGTCCAGTTGAAATAAAGTTTTTTTTTTACTTACAGGAAAAAAGGAGATGTTTGGGGGATGAGGGAAGGGGTTGAAACAAGACTTTCTCTTCTGGTTTATCCGAATAAAAAGGAAAAGTTTGTCAGAATATCAATGACGTCTTTTGAGCTTGAGGTTGTTTCCTTGTACGAAGTTTTTATGTTTATGTCAATTTGTGTGTCAACATCTTTGATGGAGTTTCAGATTCCTGTATTGGTGTTCTAGTTTGTACAGGGATGAGCTAAAATGATTTCGGGGGGTTTTCACGACAGTAGATAGTGTCAGAGGGTGTACAAAAGTTAAAATTAATAAAATGCAGTGAATTGAATTGCTGACTGTATCTCAAAGTGGCTATCAAGTTCATATTGGTATGTAATGGACGGACTGTCTTAAAGTGTTTTTAGCTTTATCTGCTAATTTGCTGACTAATATTATTCATTTGATTAGTGTTATTAGTATTTCTGACTCATCTTTCTCTTTGGTATCCTTTCGCTTTCGGCCTTTCCCCAACCTTTGTACTGTCTACTTACTGTTTGTGGCTAAACTCGTTATCTATATGACAGAAAGATGAGCTTAAGAAGTAAGAAAAAGGTTGAAAGATAAGAATATGACTGGTGGGAGACAAAAGACAGTAGAGAAAAACGCAGAGGACGAATAGAAAGAAGAGTAGATGCGCCCAAAAATGACCAAGCATTCATGATAGCATTTCATAAATAATGCACAAATATCCAGAAACGACCAAACCCCAAAAGAATCAGGTTACTCCATCTCATTTCATCTTCACAAATATTTACAGAATGCTGCGGTAGTAACAAAAGCTCTCACTACGACAGCACAACAATCAACCAACAAATCGATATACGTAAACACAGTTCAAACAAACCACCACCGAGTGACTTTATGCCGCTATCCAACCAAACCTAACTTCGCTTCCAACAACAGCAACACAAATTTAGTTTCAATAATCAATAAACGGACATAGACCAGTTTAAAAATATCGGTTCATCTCCTGAAAACTAATAAATCAAAATACGGGAGAGAAATTAACAACTGAAAGACGATTAAGAGACGATAAAGAAAACGTGTTACAACAAATAAATATAAATAAATAAATAAATAAAGAATAAAATAAATATTTAAACAAAGAAGGCAAAAGAAGCTAAGAGAGATAATTAGGAATATCTCTCCTCCCTCATCTCAGCATCTCTTTCTCTCCCTCCTCCCCCGCAGACCTCCCACCATCTCTCAAAGCCATTTTGGCATTAACATAAATTTTATAGAGCTGAAATGAAGCGGAATGAAGGAACGAGGCAGCCATTTAAGGCACGGACCTGCCGTTAGATGCCACATAACCGTAAATAACCAACTATAAACATTTCGCAAGAAGAGGAATGGTGGTGGTGGTGGTGGAGGAGGAAGAAGAAGACGGAATGGGCGGACTATTATTTCTCCATTTGCATAATTTACGCGGTTTGAAGTCGAATTTTGCTTTTTTTCCTCCTCTTCTTCCCGATCCACTTGAGTGGAAAATATTTTTTTTTGGAAAATAAGTCTTTGGCAGCATTCTCACCCCTTCTCTCATGGCTCCAGCCGTTAATTTAATTTTTGGGGGTAGGGGCGGTCGAGATAGCGATAAACCAAAAAAGTTCTTAATTATGGCTCATAAAATCGGTTTTTTGTTTTGGGAGAGAATTTAGAAAATTTAAACTCACCGATAGTCGTCTCCCTCGCTTAGCTGTCGAACAGAAATCGGAAACTCCGTGGGTCCGTGAGCTTTGAGAAGTTCCTGCAGCCGAACCAATCCTTCGTTGCTCTCGTAGATGATCGTAAAACTTTTCCAACCCCAAGCTTTGACCAAATCCACATAAGCCTAATGAGAATGTACAAGTTTTCAATTAGTTTAAAGCAGTTCCCCAAACTCCTTTCCTACCCCCCAGATCCTTCCTCCCGAAAACTTTTTGATTTTTCACCCCCGGATTCCCTTTTTCCAGATTGCTGTGGTTTAGGCTGAGGGGAATAAATGTTACGACTCCTTTCGTCAGGAATTAGGCTCTAATCAAGGATCGGAGGATCTGCCTTTTAGAATAACCCCCCTCCCCCCAAAATATATGCGGACTACAACCTGATAATGATTACTACAGCCAGACACAAGGCGAATAGCTGGAGAGAAGACAAAGTTAAAAGCGGAAGAGTTTCTCAATTCAAACAATCGAACAAAGGAAATTCGTCCCTGAGGGAAACCGTCAGACTGAGTTAATGACGACATTAAACGTAAAGAGAAGGAATAAACGGAAGGAAAAGGAAACGGAAGCTTGGGGGGGGTTGGCCGGGAAATCCGATAAGGATGAAAAACTCAAAATTCTTACTTTTGATAATGAAGCCGGATGCGGATACAAATTAACCAAACAGCTTTCTCTCCTCAACCGGAAATCCCATCTAGTTTCCAAATGTGGGATTTCCATCGTGTCACATATGCTCTGGACGTGACTCGCAGTTTGCGCGGATTGTGGACCGAAAATAGCGGCAACTCCGCTTCTGAGCAAATGGCAAACTCTCTTAGAAGCATGGAAGCTGTCTTGGGAGAGATCTTTTCAATCTGAGCCGATAATCTCGATCTCGGGAGTATCGATCGATCCGCATTTATTTTATCGACGGCGTAACGAAATGCGATTTCTTGATTGTCGTCGGTCGGGTGAAACAGCCCACCTGGAAAATGTAAAAATATAGAAAATCTTATCTCTCGTCTGGATTTCTCCTCCGTTTCCGGTTTTGATAATACCTACCGATTCTAATGACGTCTGGTAGAGGTGAGACAATATTGATCGCGGTTAAAACCAGAAGACAACTGGGAAGCATTCTTCAAAACCTCCTTCCATCCATTCAACCGGAAATTCAATTTTTCTCTCTTTCAGTGTCTTTATACTACTACTTCCGGTTTTGATCAGTCACATAATCTCTACACAAATAAACATATACCGTGATTGTTATACATATTAATCACAAGCAGCCTCTGTGAGTCTGAGTGGGCCTCCAGTGTCCTTCATGAATTATAAGACTTGATGCTTTGATTTGTGTGCATTAATTATGAAATTAGTGTCTCATGAAAGTGTGCATTATTTTTGAAATGAACTCCTCCACGGAACAATTTTTTTCTAAATGAATTCTTCTCAACATATTCCAAGTGATCAGTTCTAGAAGGCAGTGTTTCTTATTTTTAACACTATGACCTCCGCAAGTCTCGTGTAAATTTTTCGGCTTTGGTGCCGGTGGATCTGACTCTCGTGAGTACCAATATTTTAAATTCACAACATGTGAACTTCAGTGGTAATCGTCTAAATAGGTATAAGATCACCAGCGACGCATGCGCAATAATTCCCGAACGTGACGTCACCGGCTCTCATCCAATAGTGTTTTAACGGCGGTCAACGGTTGGCGTTTTTATGGCCCCACAGTGGGACCAGCGGACGTCATAGTGTCAATTGAGCACAATCTTTATATAACTGTGCATTACTTATGAAATTTGTTTTCCTTTGTGCTAACCGTCATCTATCTTTAAGTATTTGGCTGGGACTTTATACCTGGGGAGTAGACCAGTGCCTTAGCTCCAAGAATTGGATAAACGGAAGTGACTCTGCCTAAAGGATGGAATAAGGAATAGTAGTAAGGGATGGAATGAAGTAGAAAGTAAACAGGGAAGAAGGTGATGAGAGACTTATATACACAGACAGAGTACTGAAGTGACAAATTGCCAAAATACAGGGAAACACCAATAGGCAGCCTGGTTTCATAGTAAACAAATCCAATTTATGAGTTAATTGAAGGAAAGAAGGAAATCAACACTTCCGGGCGCTAATAACCTCCAAAAATCTAATTACGAAACTACACCTCAAAGTCCTCGACAGGAAAGGGTACTGACACATCCCCACAAAGACTTTAAAGGGGAAAATCACAAAGGAAAATCTTCCTCCCAATGACAAAAAATATAAATCGGAAGTGGTCAGTCAGGCATACAGGTGATGAGTCCCTCATACATCACTCAAAAGACCTAATAAGAGACAAAATAAGGTCCCCCGGATAACAAACAAAAAGGAAGAAGAAGAGGCGGAGAGTAGATATAACAACGTCCGAAACCAATTGTGAGAACACTAAAACTTTTACAGATGGAAAGAGAGAGCTAAGGGAGGCGGGGGAGAGAAAAAGCTTTCAAGGGCTGGTCAAAACTTCGGAAACGGGCAAAGGATCAAAAGGTAGGCCATCAACTTCTCCCTGAGAGCCTTTTCACAGCGCAAAACCCTCAAAATCCCGTTTTTTAATGTGTTTCCCGTGCCAGTTTCAACTCGACTGTTTCGAATTCTTTTCCATTCATTCGCCCTTTAAACCCGCCCCTCACCACCTCGGCCCATCAAAAATCTATTGACGGCGAGTTTTACGGTCTCATAAAATTTTACACGACTTCATCAAAAATTTAAATTCCGACATAAAAATAAATGAAAAATATGAAATGACCTAATCGACAGCCTAATAGATCCGTTTTAATTATCGCGGTACTTAAATAAACCGAGTCTTCTCATAAGTTAGACATGTGGGAAACGTTTTTTTTCATATCGTGCGGTTCGTCTAAGAAAGCTTTTCACTCTGCCAAAGGATTGGATGAGAGTTTTGCAATGAGACTCCATCGTCATAAATAAAAAAGAAAAATTCCACAGCGTCGAGTTTTAATTGAAATTTAATATTTAATTAAATTTAAAACTTAAATCAAACATGGCCGGCTCTTTTCGAAGGAAAGATAGAGAGGAAGAGGAGAGAGTAATCCCTGGCGGAATTGTCCTTTTACCTCGGGTAGAAGTTCCCTCGAAAAGGATTTACGAAAAAAATATTTTTTCTAAACGAATTCCCTCTTTTTCGAGTTTTAAATTTAAATTTACGAAAAAAAGGCTCAAAGGCACTAATCAATAGACAGAGAGGGCAAACTTTGTGAAACTTTCAAGGTCTTCTGACGAACGGCAAACCATCCGGGTTTTAGTGGCACTCTCGTGAAAGAGATTCTTCCCCTTTCGAGAGAACATTACCAAGAAGAAAAGGTTTCCCTTTTCAGTGGGTATATATACATAAATATATATTCAGATATATTATTATACAGTGAAATAACACGAATTATAAATAACGATAACATTAAATCCGATCTCGAACAGAAAGTATGGCTGACAGTTTAGAACAAAAATTCCCTCCATAAATCCTCCCCCGGAATTTATGTTTGCCCTTAAATTTTCTACCCGGTCTCCTCTCTTCTTCTTCTTTTTTAAAAGCTCAAACTCCAAATTTATGTGCTAAAAGATTTAGCGGGTCTCCCCCCTAACCCCCCGGCAACAGCCCCCGAGCTCCGTTTTTCGCTTCTTCCCAACCGGGGGTTTGTTTTGCTTCGCGAAGAGATTCGAAAAAGGCTGGACCACCCTCCTCCCATTCACCCCCGCCGTATTATTTATGCTCTATTTAATTCCTGAGGACTTTCCAAACACCATATTCAAATAGGAGCTTATCCGACTTTGACTAGACAACGGGCGGAAGTCATCTGGTAGATAAAAGCTTGGATAATGGTGATGAGTGAGTGTGATGCTCAAAAGGAGAAATGTTGTTTGGAGGTAGAGTCGTTTGTTAACTCCCGACGGTACAGCTTAAACGATTTGTTTCAAAAATATTGCACACTTTTGTGAGTCCTTCGTTTCAAAAGTAATGCACACTTTAAACGGAGAACTCCTTTTAAAAAGTAAAGCAAAGCCAAGAAAGAGTTTTGATACAAATGTAGTGTACACTTTACCAATACGTCAAATCAAAGGATTTGTTTTCAAAAATATTGCACACTTGTTTATGTGGTTCTTTCAAAAGTAATGCACACTGAATAAAGAAAAAATCGTTTCGAGAATAAATTATGACTAAGAAAGAATTCATTTCAATTTTAGTGCACACTTTAGCAAAGAACTTGTTCCTCCAAAAATACTTCCAATCCTTCCAAAGAATTCGTTTCAAAAATATTGCACAATTAGCACAATAGACGTATATATCTTTCAAAAATAATGCACACATTTTCAGTAGAGAGTTCCTCATAGAATCAAAGCAAAATCAAGAAAGGAATTGCCTCTCAAATGCGGTACACACTTTAGCACTGAACTAGTTCCAAAGATAATGCGTCAAGTTAAAGGATTTCATTCCAAAAATATTGCACACTTATGTGTATAGTTTATTTCAAAAGTAATGCACACTTTTACTAAATAAAAAATTCGTTTCAAAAGTAGAGCATGTTGAAGAAAGAAATTAATTTCAAAAGTAATGCACACTTCAGTAAAGAACTAGTTCCAGAAAATAATGCGTCAAATCAAAGGAAGGATTTATTTCAAAAATACTGCACACTATGTACATTTCTATATATATTGTATATGTATCTTTATGTATATTTCTTTCAGAAGTAATGCACACTTTCATTCAAAAGAATTCGTTTCAAAAGTAGAGCATGTTTAAGAAAGAAATTAATTTCAAAAGTAATGCACACTTGAGCGGTGGGGGGGAAATTTCATTTCATAAATCATGCACACTTATTTATTAAAATCTAAGAAGACATAGCTTCTAAAATTATTACATTAAACTATGAACGTCCTTTTCAAATTTATTTTAAGACAAGTCAAATCGATTAGTCGTTAGTCAAATATACAGTTCGAAGTAGTCAGACCAAAATTCAAGTAGATAGTGTGCATTATTTATGAAAGAAGACCTTCCCTCCAATCGACTTCATTTATATTAATAAAATAAATTCGTACGTGGTTAAAAAATTATTCACAGAAGTGTGCAATAATTATGAAAATCATCTGTCACGAGAGCGTGTTCTATTTATATTATAATATAAACGCTTAGTCATAATCTACAGTATAATATCTACAAAGCGGATAGACTCGAAGGTTAGAGATGATATAAAAGTGTGCAGTAATTATGAAAAAAGAATCATCACGAGGAGTATATAAAAAATTGGGAAAACTAACGGTCGTTAAAAGCGTGTGAATTATCTATAAAATAAAATCTTCATGTATAGGAAGTTATTTATGACTCAACTTAGTTTTAGATAAAAGGAGCCAGGAGAGGGAAACTCGATTTTGGGAATAAACTAACAAGCAAACAGATAAATAAATAAACAAATAAACAAACGAGGTATTCATGCCTAAAGGTCTACAAGAGTCTGTGCCTCGTAGATAAATCACCGAATTCAGATAAAACGGAAGCAGTGAAATCAAACATCGGGAATATTGTTTACATTCGAATTGTTTACATCGAACAAAAGCGATAAAAAAACAAACCAAATGAATTCTATAAGTATAGATAAAAATGACTAAGCTCACGTTATAAATTATCTGTCAGATAATAAAAGAGATAATGAACAAACCAACCACCACCACCACCACGACTTGATGTTAACATAATCAAAAGGTCACTAACACCATCGACACAAAACAAACAAACAAACGACGACAAGCGATAACGTCACCGCGACCGAACCAAACTTTTATAATATATAATATAATATACTATAGATAATGATTGATAACTATGTTCTGGTGACTTTGTGAATTGATTAATGATGAAGATGGTGAGAACGGAGTCGACGGAGAAACAACGATTCCAGGCCGATATTCAAAGGATCGGAGACTGTTGCTTAGTGCTTCTCACGGAGAGTTTGGAGGCCCGGAACGACGCAGAGCTCGATTCACGACGACGCAGTGGATGCTGGAGAAAGGATGGCGGAGAAGAGAGGGATGGAGGGATGGGGAGGGGGAGGTGAGGGGATGAAGGAAACGGGAGAAGGTTATTCGGTGGAAAGTTTTTTCCTCTTCTCTCTCTCTCTCTCTGTATGTGTGTGTCGTTCTCTCGCAAAACACATTTCATCATGTTTATACAAATAGTTACTGTATGTATACAGTCGTGTTTTCTATATCGACTATTTAGCAGGGATTGGAGGAAGGGGGATGAAGAGTCGGGGGTGGGTGGGTGGGTGGTGGTAGATAAAAAGAGAAAAGAAAGAATAACTCGGAATTTAGTTTGGTGAGTAAGAAGAGAAGAAAAAGGAAAACGAAGAAGACGGGGTGAAAGATGGCACAAAAGATTCTGCGGGTGAGGGGGTAAGAAAAGGCGCTTGCAGGGGGTTGGATGGAACGGGGGGTTGGATTGACTTTGTAGGAATGAGGAAGATGATGAAATATCTGGAAAATTTAATTCCGTCGCTAATGTTTTCCCCGAGTTTTCCTTTAAAATGTTTTTGTCTTTTTTTCGGGAGGGGGTGTACGGGACGAGGGAAGAGTAGTGGAGTGGTAGTGGTGGAGGAAAAGCTCATCGATTCTGCGCCCCACTGTCTCTCTCTCTCTCTCGTATCTATCGCTCATTTCCTCGAATCCAAAGATCTTCCTCTCGTCTTTCTTCCATTAATACTCTACGGTGATTCCGTGTCTGGTTTCTCAGTTATTTTCTCACATCAATTTCACTCTCCTCTCCTCCCCCTCTCCCCTTTCCTTCCCGCTATTTTAAACCCCGCAGGAAAGGTTTGACCGAACCTTTCTGTGAAGAGAAAATATTTTTTGAAACCCCTCCGCACTTTCACTGAGAATTATCTCTGCTGACATGATGACAACTTTTAAGAATAATCTGTTTCATAAGTGATGCACACTTTAACGAATTTTTATTTGTCGTAAATAAATAAATTAATTAATTAATTAATAAACAGTTTTGTTGACGTATTCACTTCAAAAGTAATGCACAATGCTAACGAGAGCACTGGCATAAGACTCTCTCTTGCCTAAACGTTTTTAATTCAAAAATAGTGCACATAGGAACGTGCATTTCATTTCAAAAAATATTGCACACTAGAACGTATCTTCTGTTTCAAAAATATTGCACACAGTGGCATAGATTTTATCCCAAAATGATGCACGCCAGAACGTTGATTAATTTTCAAAAATATTGCACACACAAAAGTATTTTTCATTTCAAAAATATTGCACACTAGAACGTCGATTATTTTTCAAAAATGTTGCACACAGGAGCGTAGATTTCATTCCAAAAATATTGCACACACAAAGTATTATTCAATTTCAAAAATATTGCACACAAAATATTATTTTTCAAAAATATTGCACACCAGAACATCGATTATTTTTCAAAAATATTGCACACACAAAAGTATTTTTCATTTCAAAAATATTGCACACCAGAACGTCGATTATTTTTCAAAAATATTGCACACAGGAACGTGTATTTCGTTTCACCAGAACATTATTTTTAAAATTATGCACACTAGCACATAGATTCCATTTCAAAAATGATGCACAGTGA
Source organism: Columbicola columbae (assembly GCA_016920875.1). Lineage (NCBI taxonomy): Eukaryota > Metazoa > Arthropoda > Insecta > Psocodea > Philopteridae > Columbicola > Columbicola columbae. The sequence continues at coordinate 5,671,758 of JADMLL010000010.1, forward strand.
AACTTTCCTCATGAAGTATAGATACAATATGAACACTTGTTACAAGTGCGCATCATTTATACGACATAATTCTTAACTAAAGTGTGCACAACTTGTGAAAAAACGTTTCTGCAAAGTTAATTCCTTTTTAATACCTTTCCTCCATTTTGTGCGTATATATATACATAATATTAATATATACTATACCGTGATTTGTTACCGGAAATATCGATTCATCTTTTTATTTGCCTTCTTCTCTGTCCTTTGATTTGTCACAAAACTGATTTCCTTCTTCTTCCTCGGTCTTTGAAGACATATTTATTTATGTGTTACGTTCTTTTCCTGTTTTATTGGATCCTGCCTACTTTTGACGTTTCCTTCTCTTAAATCTTTGACGTGTGTGTGTCACACGCACACCATTTCATTTCCTTTTTATTTTCCCTTCCGATTCCGTTCGCCGCTTTTTTATTTTATTTATGAATTCCCTCCTGCGAACGGATTCCGTCGATTCATTCACCTGCCAAACTAAAAGCTTTCTTATTTTCCGGCGGAAAAAAGGGAGAAAGAAGAAAAAAAAAAAAAGTCGAAATTTATAGGAATTTATATAGCCTCATTCAAGTCACATCCATCTTATCCGGAAACGGTAAAGTCACCACGTCCAAAAGTTTTCACTTCCATCACATCCGTTCCAACTTTTCCAGCGGATGTGTGTTTACCCAATAAATAAAAAAAAATTTTTCTTTCTCTCCTCTACTAATTGGAAGATGATTTCCCGGTCTTTCTCTCGACTTCTTCGTCTGACACTATCTCAACTTCCGTCCGGGAGGAAAACCAAAACTTGGTAATTGAGGTCAATTCCGGAAATGACAGGATTGGAGTTTAACCAATTTCCGATTTTAACTTTGAGATTATAAAATTAATGAACCGGAAATTCCCATGGATTTGGTAACCGCCGAAACTATCGGGATTTTCGAAATATTTACAGGAGGTCTCTTCCGGTTTCACGACCAAACCGGAAGTCCTATCAAAATAACCCGGTTAATCGTTAATGGGACTATGGTTTTTGAAATATTCGACATCCCTTAAAAATGGGTCGTTTGAGGTCAGTCACCCGGGCTGCCAAGCCCTAGAACTACCCATTGGGGGTTTGAAAGAAGACCTAAATATGGTTCACCAACCCCAAAAAATTGTTAACAAAAGGTAGACACAGCGGATATGGGTTAAACTAAGGTTAGGCTCACGGAAATGGGTTAGTTTCCAGATTGGTACTGACACATAGGGTAGTTTTACCTGAATAGTTCAACTATCTCCTTAAATCGCTCAGCCTCTCCAGAGTTTAGTGTTAGTTCTGGAGTAGTCCACAGCAGTCAGTCCAGTGTTCAGTAAGCAGTTTCAGTAACCGATGTTCTGGATCCGAATACCCAGGATAATTGGAGTAACCCGTAAGGCTTAAGAGTAGCTGGTGAAATCCTGTTGGTACTGAACTGTATAAGCTTTATATCAATTTGAAAGGCACAAAGGGAGAGGACAACAAAGAAAAAGGAAACACAACTGTCAGTATGAAACACCAACAATACTAATCATATCGGTTCATATTATTTAATATCAGCAGATAATAAAGCTAAAGAAAGACTCGGTTAGTTCATTATACAGTATAAGTCTTGGCCTAGCAAGATGAACTTTCAGTCTTTTGTTACTGCTGACATCTCTGAAATATTTACCACCCAATCAAACTGATGTCAGAGAATCTATTCCTACACAATAGCTCCTCTAATAGTCAGCCACAATTCTAAACAGTAAACCGCGACAGTGTCGAATCAAGAAAGGAAGTGCGGCCAATCGACCGAACAGAAAAAGAAATCAACGAACAAAAACCAAAGACTCGAGATAAATGAGGAGGTAGGAGTGGGAGATGAGGAGAGGAGGAAATGGAAAGAAAGAAAATTGCTTCGGGTGCAAGTCTATCCGCATAAAAAAAGGGAGGGCAGAGGGCGAAATTCCCATTCGCATTATTCACGGATAACCGAAAAAATGAGATTTCGATAGAACTTAATCTCCGGCTGCCTGTCTATAAGCCCACTCCCGTCCCCCACACCCATCTACTCCTCATATTTATACAAGAAACCAACGCCGAGAGGTTATACCCGACGGCCAAACTCGTAAACTATACGCTATAGCCTATATTATGAGATTTATATAGCCAAACCCTTTCCGACTATCTATTGACCGCGTGCATGGGATCGGTTTTCACTGCGAGGATATTGAGGTTTGAACGTCGACCCACGGTGACCCGAGGTAATAAAAACCCAGGAACCCAGCAAGACAAAAACTTTGACCTTTTTGCCTTTCCCCAAAATCCGGGGGTTTTTAATAAAAAGGAAAAAGAAAATTTCAACCTAATTACAAAAATGACGAAGACAAAAGCATCCCGACATTTTAAGCCATTTTTCATTTATTTTGTTTCTTCTTCTTCTTCCTCCTCGTCTCCTTCTTTTCTTATTAAGAAGGGAAGAGAAAAAAAATTTCCCACGGGCACTCTTCCATTGTTTTAACTTCTTCCTCTCCTTCTTCTCCCGATTTTTTCTTTGTTTTCATTTCAACGAGGAACTTTCCTCAGGTTTCTCCCTAAAAATTCTCTAACATAACTCGGGCAAATGATATTTACTTAGAGTCCCGAGGGAACGAAATGAAGAATTTAAGATGAACAAAAAAAAAAGGAAAATTTCCTCTTAGCCTTATTGAAGCTTTCTTTCTCTTGTACAGTCTTGTTCCGGTTTCCAAAATGCCTCTGTTGTGATGAGTGGGAGAGGAGAGGAAGACACTAGACACGTTTTGTGAAGTGTGGTTATGGTGATAGGTCTGGTAAGAGCTTTGATGACGTGGGTTTCAACCCCACCCGTGTCTAACTGCTAGGCATTAAATGAGCCTTTTATTTTGAAAGTGGTCTAAGTCCATCTGTCTTTTTTAGTGTACTAATGAGTCATACTGCTTAACTACAGTTTTCTGACGATTTTTAAGTGAATAATATGCGTTGGTCTTATCAATAATGGAGTTAGGCCACTTTAAAACTACACGGTTCTGTTATTGAACTTTTTCTTCTTTCTCCTCCTAACTACCATCTGTCTCCAACTTGAGATATCAATTAGTTGTTAAGTCGATGTGATGGGTTTGATCTGAGGTACGGATCATAGTTGTAACTCCCAGTGGGGATGGAAAATTAGAACAGATAGCATAAGAGAAGAGACAAGAAGAGAGGATGAGTAGGAAAGGGTGAAGTAGAACAAAAAGGAAGAAAAGAGGAGAAATAATAGAAACAGTAGACAGATAGATAGAAAGTTGGTTGGATGAATGAGAAGACGGGATAGACTACATGCGACTAGGAGAAGCGTGTTGCTGAATCAAGTGATTTGTATCACTTTACGTCGTTGGTCTTGAACTAACTCTAAAATCTTATAAGCAACCTAAAATGCTTTACTGGTAAACAACACGAAGTTGTACATGTAACCATGGTAACCGGAGAGAATTGACAAATGGAGTTAGGCCACTTTCAAAACAAACTGATTAATATACACACCTGCTACCCACAAGATCCAAAAATACATAAAATATACAAAGCTTCCATTTTATCTGTCAATAAACTTATATATAAACTATAGATAAGATATTCAGATAACTTTATCTAGTCATATAACTATAGATAAGATTTTCCACAACAGGTATGCTTCACTCAGAGAAGCTCCGAGCTAGTGTCTATGCTGAGAGTCAATTCCATCCTTGTAGCAGATGTTCTGTCAATTTTCCGCTTCATTCGAAGGTCCTGCTATAATATAGCTCAAAGTAATAGTATAAAAGTATTAAAAGGCAAGAGATTCCCAAACTTTTTTGTGTCATAGACCCCCTGCCATGTTTTTCGGTTTTGGGTAGACCCACCTACTTACCGGATATTGATTTTTGTAAATTTCTCACTGTAGTGTGGTAGTTTTATAATATAAAATAGTATAATATAAGTATATAGGTACTATTAGTGTATTGTTGAGATCCCCATTTGCATTTCATGGATCCTAAATTCTTTTCGCTGTCGTAGACCCCTGGAGGTCGATATAGACCACTTTGGGAATTACTGGTGTAAAGTATATTCAGTTTTGGTCATTATACATATACTTTTGAACTGGAAACAAATATGGAGTCCACAGCTTCACAATACAGAACCAAACAACATCACCAATACAAAGACAACAGTTTGACTATTACCGTTTGAAACTTGGAAGTGTGTTTGTGTTAGTGCTCGTGTTTGGAGACAGTGCTGAGAAACTATACACTCCAAATTCGACCCCGAAAGCTTTTATACTACTTCGTACCAGAATTAATTTTAAAGCACTAAACACATTTCAAGATCATTGAGATCACTTTAATAATGAACTTGACACACTCAACCCATCTACGCCCTGCAGCAATATTGGTTCGTTAGTCTCTGTAGTGAATTATCGATTCGAAGTCTCGTAAAGGTAAACGAGGGAACTAGCAACACCCTCGAGCGAGTGCCAGAAATTAAATTCGATAACTACGTCCTCCTCGTCGAAAAAGCGCTCATTACGGAAACTCAAACGAAAAGTTAGTTCGACTAACTTTCTAAACACAATTTTCTAACCCCCAGAACCTGACACACATCACGACCAGAAGAAGTGGAAACAGCAAAAAAATTCGAATCTGATAAGGAGATGATGGATCGAGATTAACGCAAAAAAAAGTGGAGGAAGAAAAATGACCCGGAACACGTGTTAAATTTCCAGATAAACCGGAAATGACATTTTCCAACGGAATCGAATTTAGCGGGAATTTCGAATTCGAACTTATCACTCTTTTGTATCGAAACGGGAAAAGCCTTTTGTCACTTCCTCAACCTTCCTTCTCACTCTCCAAATTTTCCTTTTCCGTTTAATTCACTTCTAGAAAGAAACGGAAACGGAGAAAACTTTGTAGATAAAAACAAAAAAAAAGGGAAAACGAAAAGTAAAAGTTTTAATTACTATTTCGAATTCCACCTTTTCTTTCGAAAATTGTTTTCGATAAATTCTAATAAAAATAATTAAACGAAAGGTGTTGTGCGAGGCCTTTTCCAAGACATTTGATCAGGATGCTGGGTCATTTAAAATTTAAATCTCATTTCCGGTTCTTAATGTCTTCTTCCTTTTACAAATCCTATTGTTATACCGAACCATAAATTACTTCCAACGTATGATTAGGTGAAGGAATTGTTTAGTCAACAATTTATACTTTGTTGGGCTTTTATTTCAAAAGTAATGCACACTCTCATGAGGATTCGATAGTTAAAGTATTAATCGGTATTCTTCTGAAGAAAACATTCCTAAGCACTCATGAGAAGGAGTGATTTCAGAAGTGATGCACACTCTTATGAGGAGTTCATTTCATAATTAATGCACACTTTGTGTGAGAATTTGTTTCACTAATCATTCTCCACCTTCTCTAGATATTTATTTCAGTATAAATTATTTTTATGAAGGAATTATTCATGAGTACTCGTACGAAGGGTTAATTTCAAAAGTAATGCACACTAGTATGAGGAATTCATTTCATAAATGATGCACACTTTCCAGAATACTTCGTTTCCCAAGTCGTCACTGGGATTCTTCACTGGGATTATTTATTTTAGTATTACTTTCAGATATTAATTTATATATCATATGGATAAATATAGATATATAAAATATAGATATAGATATTATAGATAAATAGATAGGAGGAAAGATGAAATATTAAATTTCAGTATTGGTCAAAATTTTTACGAAGGGATTCATTTTGTAAATGTTTTCGTTCAAAATACTTTTACAATTTGATGATATTTCATTTCAAAAGTAATGCACACTCTCATGAGAAATTTATTTCATAAATGATGCGCACTTTCCAGAAGAATTTAAATCATTCTCGATCATGACTACATATTTATTTCAATATAAATTGATATTTTTAAGAAGGATCATTTGTGAGTGCTAGTAAGAAGGGTTCATTTCAAAAGTAATGCACACTTTTATGAAGATTTCATTTCATAATTAATGCACACTTTCTAGAAGGTTTCATCATTCTGAAATTTATTTTATATGATATTAATTTATATATATAGATAAATAGAATATTTATTTTAGTATAAATCGATATTTTTACAAACGAATCCATTTTGTAAATGTTTCCTTTCATAAATACTTTTACAATTTGATGAGGTTTCATTTCAAAAGTAATGCACACTCTCATGAGGAATTTATTTCATAATTAATGCACACTTTCTAGAAGAATTAGTTCCCTAAATCATGACTACATATTTATTTCAATATAAATTGATATTTTTAAGAAGGAGTCATTTGTGAGTGCTCGTAGGAAGGGTTCATTTCAAAAGTGATGCACTTTCACTGAGAAATCTATCTCATAAATGGTTTCTTTCATGGATAATTTACTCCTTAATCAGGTTTCATTTCAAAAGTAATGCACACTCTTGTGAAGAGTTCATTTCATAATTAATGCACACTTTCTAGAAGAATTACTTTCTTAAATCATTACCTATATTGTGAAGATTTATTTTAGTATTAATTTTTGATGTTAAATGATATATAGATAAAGATATTATAGATAGGTAAATAGAATATTAATTTTAGTATAAATCGATATTTTTATGAAAGAATGAATTTCCTAAATGATTTCTTCTTCTAGTCTACGATGAAGTTTTTCAAAATTGATGCACACTTTCTTGAAGATTCTATTTCATAAATAATGCACACTTTCTGGACCAATTCTTACGTAAATAATTCTCTATCGTGGTTACATATTTATCACAGTATTAATTCATTATTTTATAAACATTCATAACCACTCGTATAGGGGGGTTTATTTCAAAAGTAACGCACACTCTCATGAGCAATTCATTTCATAAATAATGCACACTTTCTAGGACAATCCGCTTTCTAAACCATTCTCTGTTGTAACTAGATATTCATTTCTGTATAAATTGATATTTTTATGAAGGGAGTATAAGCACTCGTCGGAAGAGTTGATTTCAAAAGTAATGCACACTAATATGAGGAATTCATGGTTATTCCAACATCCCCTACGAAAACTGGTTTGAGGAGCTCAAAGAAGGCATGAGAGTACCGGGATAAGGGTGTCACCCCACAAAAGACAACAGAAAACGAAAGAAACCGACGAAAAGAGTGAGAAGAAGAACAGACAGGAGCAGAACAAGCCAAAACGAAGACCCTGACCCCAAAAGACCTAAAGAACAGTTGACACAAAGTGGTCATTAGGGGCCTCCTCCCAACAAAAAAATCGATAAACCCAAAAGCTTCCAAATTTTCGACTGATAATAGTAAACTAACAATAGTGAATGCAATTCTTGGCGAAAGCTCACAGCAATAACAACAGCGAAACCAATTTCCTCGGAAATAATTCGTGAAAGCTTTCAAAATCTGAAGAAGAAGAAGAAGCGAACGCCAAAAAGCATTTTGACGTCGCCCTAAGATATTTTTAAAATTTTTTTTTCTTCTCCTAAATTCTTTCAGTGACTCCGCGATGATCGAATCGAATTTGACGTCTATTTCATACGATAAAACAAATAAATAAATAAATAAAATACATAATACATAATTTCGTGTGCGTATGTATTTAATGTCGTCGTGGATTTCGCGGAATTCGGTGCATCACTCGCGTAAAAAAAGGTTTGTGTTGTGCGGATAAATCAAATCCGATTACGAAATTAGTGTGATTCGTCTGTCTGTTAGTCAGTTTCATTTGATTGGTTGGCATCATTGGGAGTAAGCTTGAGAGTGGTTTTGGTGTTTTAGAATTTTTTGGGGGGCCTAAGACGCTATTTAGAAATTTGGCGAGAATTTTTGAACCATCAGTCGATTTTTTATGTGAAAATTTCATTTCCGGTTTCTTATTTTGCAGTGATTGATACCCGTTCGTCTGGTTGTCTTTTGGTGAGTAGCACTTCTTTCACTCACTTTGAAGTTGGGCTGCTACCACTCTCTTCTGTCTCTTTTAGACTGATTATGTCAGAATTGAAGCTTTGTGGACTTTGTATAACAACTTCCGACAGCGTGGTTTCCTTCTAACAAAACGGTAAACATACACGCGTTTAGCCTCTATAATATAATAGTATCAGGTGGACCCCTTATAATGTCGGTTCTGTGCTTCACACTACATATATACGCCACGGTAAAAGTGATAAATCGGAAATATACATCATTTCCGGTGATTATTCCTCACTTTTTTAAAAAAGTTTTTTCCGCAAATCTGTCACAAATCTTAATCTTTCTGCTGTTCCATATAAATATATAATTAACATAATATTACCTACTTCAGTCATACTTAAGACACTTACTAATAAATAATTAAAAAGTATAAAAATTGGTCGAAGTTAAACTTACTTAACCTCAATCTCATCTACATAACTCACATTTATTTATACTCATTGTTGTAGTATAGTCTAACAATTATACTCAGTACTTTCTACCAACGGGATAAAAGAAACTTATCGTATATATGTTACTGTAAACTTGATTATATTAAACTTAATTTCCGGAAATTATTCATAATCGCCAACTAAATTTGATGAATGTTAAAAGTTATTGAATATTTATCACATTTACCGGCTAGTTTATAAAATCTCTAAGTCATTTGCTCTCACGTTTGGTTTCTGTCACTTTTCGAACATTTACCAAGCTTAGTTGGTGATTATGAATAATCGCCGGAAATTATATATATGATATATGAATCGAAGTTACTACAGCAATCCTCTGAGGTTGGTAAATGTGATAAATTAGCGAAAATTCATCACATTTACCGGCTAGTTTACAAAATCTCCCACTAGTCATGAAAAAATTAATCAAAGTTTCCTCTCATGTTTAGCTTCTGTCAATTTCAGACAAACGGTAAGCAATCTAAGCAGTTGTACTCGCCAGTAGCATTGATCTAGTCAAGACTGTGTCCAATCAACTCACAAACCTCCCTTATCGAGCTTAGTCGGTGATTATGAATAATCGCCGGAAATGTTATATGAATTGAAGTTAGTAGAGAAATACTCTAAGTTCGGTAAATGTGATAAATTAGCGAAAATTTATCACATTTACCGGGTAGTTTATAAAATCTCTAACTCGTTTGCTGTCATGTTTGGTTTCTGTCACTTTTCCGACAAAGGGTGAGCAATCTCAGCAGCTGCACTCACCAGTAGCATTGAACGAGCCTCTACAACAAGATGATAGCGAATACACGAGAGCTTACAGAAGGCAAGGATGTGCTGGAAATTTTCCTAAAAACCCCATTTGAAGTTGGAGATTATATAAACTAGCCGGTAAATGTGATAAATATTCAATAATCTGTCACATTAACCAAGCTTACTTGGTGATTATGAATATTCGCCGGAAATTATTGCGATCTATCGTCAGTAGAAGTGAACGAAGCTCTACAACAAGATGAGAGCGAATGAAAAGTTACAGACGCCAAGCATCTGTCAGAAATTTAACTAAAATCCCATTTGAAGTTGGAGATTATATAAATTAGCCGGTAAATGTGATAAATATTCAATAATCTCTCACATTCATTAAATTTAGTTGATTTAGTTGGCGATTAACAACAATCTCCGGAAATTATTTAGATCTATCGATTTATCACTTTTACCATGACGTATATATTAGATGTAACACACGAACCGAAATTATTTTCCGGTCAACCTAAATATGTATCCTAGATAATTATTGCTTATTTATCAAATTTAGTTGGCGATTATGAATAATCTTCGGAAATTAAATTTATTGTAACAATTTTGCCTTGACAAGTACGATAATTTACTTCTGCTGTGTTTATAGAAAGTATATAATATTATAGTATATTTTAATAAGGTGTATAAATAAATAAATAAATAGACGTAAGAGTTATGTAAATAATATTTAGGTTAAGTAAGTGTATCTTCGACCAATTCTTTTGTTTCAAAACCTTTTTCCATTTTATACTTTTTAAATTATTTATTAAATAAGTGTCATAAGTATGACTGAGGTAAGTAATTTATTATGTTAATTATATATTTACATGGAACCGCAGGAAGATTAAAATTTCGCGACATAAAGAAAATTCTTTAACAAGATTTCCAAGCAAACTTTTCCTTGCTCCTTTCATGTGGTACTTTGGAAAATTTTCCCCGTGAAAATCTCTCCCTCGTTTCCCATAACAATACCACTGGAACAAACGACTTTTCCGGATTTTTCTCAACCATTTCCCGTCCCCAAGACACATTTATATAAAAGACATTTCCAAAACGGAGGCGCGGGGGGTGTGTGAAAAACCTTAACCCATCTCTCGTGCGATTTTCGAGACACTAAAATGAAAATGATGGAGTGGGAGCGGGAAAGCGGTGGTTTGTAGTGATTGTAGTGTATATGCATAAAATCTTTAACGTCGGGAGGGGGAACGGGGTTGGGGGGGACAGACGAGAGATGACTGCAAGATGAGATTAACACTAGTTGCAGTTTTATTCCTGTCGTTTTTACTAAAAGCTCACTTTGAAAATCCTCAGAGTAATTTTATGCAGAATGAAACTCTAAAGGTATTAAGAGACGGGTGAAGGGAATAAAGAACCATCATAAACCGGAAGTAAAACAGCGGGGATTTCAACTTCTGGAGAGAGAGGAGGAAAAGTGGTTTCTCATGAAAGTAAAAAAAATTTTTTTTTTTATCCGAGAGCCAGAAGAGAAGGAGAAGTTAAATGAGAAATTGCAAAAATAATGAGACGGAGGAAGGAGAGTCTGGAGGGACTGTTGGGGGCCGGGGGACAACACTTTCTTGACTCGAGTTCAAATTTACAGCTCCACTCATTTTCAGCATCCGATTATAAACAAATACACGGTAACGGCTTTTTCTTTATGCTGTTGCCCTTATTATGACTCCTATCAAATGAAACTCGAAACAAACAAAGAGAAAGGAGCGTGAAAGCGATTTCGGAGCTTTCAAAGCTCCGCCCTTCAAACATGGAACCAAGAATAAAAAGAAAAAGTCTTCGTCTCCGTCATCTGGAAATCCATAAACAAATTGTCATCATTAGCGACTCTCGATTGTAGACATTTTTAGAGAGAGAAGGAAAGATGAAAAAGAGCAAAAAGGGCTGTAGCCCCCCCCCCACTCAATTTCAAAATGCGAAAAATAAATAAAAAACATTTCGAAATATTTGTTACAGGAGCAGAGAAGGAAATGTGAGTCTGGGAAATAGTTCCGCAGTCGAAAGAACAGTCAGTGACGGAAGTAGAGAGAGACGATGAAAGCTCTTTCGGTTATATTGACTGTGATTTACTTCTCTCATCAAGGATGCAGCATCTCGGACCACAAGGCATCGCTGCCTATCGGTAAGCAATAACCGGCTCTGTGTGTTACACCTAATATATATACCACGGTAAAAGTGATAAATCGATGGATCTAAATAATTTCCGGCGGTTATTCATAATCACCAAGTAAGCTTGGTTAATGTGACAGATTATTGAATATTTATCACATTTACCGGCTAGTTTATATAATCTCCAACTTCAAATGGGGTTTTAGGAAAATTTCCAGCACATCCTTGGCTTCTGTAAGCTCTCGTGTATTCGCTATCATCTTGTTGTAGAGGTTCGTTCAATGCTACTGGCGAGTGCAGCTGCTTAGATGGCTCACCTTTGTCGGAAAAGTGACAGAAACCAAACATGACAGCAAACGAGTTAGAGATTTTATAAACTAGCCGGTAAATGTGATAAATTTTCGCTAATTTATCACATTTACCGAACTTAGAGTATTTCTCTACTAACTTCAATTCATATAACATTTCCGGCGATTATTCATAATCACCGACTAAGCTCGATAAGGGAGGTTTGTGAGTTGATTGGACACAGTCCTTGACTAGATCAATGCTACTGGCGAGTACAACTGCTTAGATTGCTTACCGTTTGTCTGAAAAGTGACAGAAGCTAAACATGAGAGGAAACTTTGATTAATTTTTTCATGACTAGTGGGAGATTTTGTAAACTAGCCGGTAAATGTGATGAATGTCTTCTAATTTATCACATTTACCAACCTCAGAGGATTGCTCTAGTAACTTCGATTCATATATCATATATATAATTTCCGGCGATTATTCATAATCACCAACTAAGCTCGATAAGGGAGGTTTGGGAGTTGACTGAACACAGCGCTTGAGTAGAGAGGTGTTGATTGAGCTTTCGAGTCCCTCCCACAGCCTGTTACGCCAAATTTAGGCCCAAAACCCGATTTATATATTTAATAGATAATCAGTGATGGAAGACACTCCAGACTCAGGCAGACCAACAGTGTTTATGTCCCAATATTGGCTAACACGTGTGACAAGTTGGGTCAAATTGGGTTTGTTCGTTCTGGAGTTAAGCTCTCGAACACACCCAAACACACATCCATCCTCCTGATATACTGTAGATTCAAAGACTTAATTCCAGTGTTTATCTATTGATTTATTTATTTATCTGTTTCGTCATTTGCATGACAATAAAGTAAATAAAAAAATTTTTTCATTTCTGACATCGGCGTTAAATGTTTTTCAATCGGATTCGTCGCTGTCAGTGGCGGCTCTTATTAAAAATGACCCGGGAAATATTATCAAACATATGTTACGGGAAAAGTGATAAATCGGAGGATATCCCGGGGATTCATAATCACCAGTTTTGGTTAATGTGAGAGGTTATTGAATATTTATCACATTTACCGGGGATTTTGTAACTAACAGGTGACGAAGGGATGTCAATTATGGTTGTAAGGTTGATACCAAAATAATTTTTTGATGGAAGACACCCCAAGAGGGAGAGGGATGAACAAGGAATATGTGTAGCCTAATTTCAGTATTGGAACAAAAACGACAGGAAGGCACCACAGCGGCTATCACTATATAGTAAATGAGTCATAAACTATGCGAGTGGCATTGTCACTGTTCGATGATGATGCTTTGGATATAGACTCAGTGCTAAAAATACTTTGGCACATGTGGTCGAAGCGTTCGCCTTTGGATTTTGCCGTTGGGGTCACGTTCTTCGTTTTTCTTTTTTATTTATTTATTTTTATAACCAATTGCCAATTTTATTCCCCCGCCGCCGCCGCCGCTGCCGCCATCTCCTGCCAAGTGATTAATGACTAATCTTCAACTTTACGAAATTTCTCTTTCAGTCGGTCTCTTCACGGAGGACCAGTGGGAACAGGAAATAGCTTTCAAATACGCGACGGACCGAATCAACATGGACCCGTTCATCCTGCCCAAACTGAGATTGGTTCCCATCATAGAAAGGATTCCATCGGGAGATTCCTTTGAAGCGGGGAAGAGAGGTAACACGTGTGTGATTGGAGAAATCGATAAATGAGAAAACATTTCCCTTTTTCTGGGGGGGTTGAAACCTCCACCCCCCATCATTTCCCTTAACTCACCACCTCCCCGGAGAAATCCAACCGGCTAAAAACCAAAAACAACCCCCAACCCTTAACTTTCAATTCCGATTGATACAATTTGACCTGACGTTGATCAATAGTTTTAATACGTCAAGGAACAGGGAAAGGTATTGAAAGGCAACAACCGGAAGTAATCTGTCAACAGTAAGAGCTTTCCAAGCACTCGGCTTTCTTGATTGCTGACTAGTTCGTCTCCTATTCGGTCGGGGGTGGGGTGGGGGATGGAGAATCTAGTCCTCTTGGCTGTGGGCTAGTTATTTCCGACTCCATCAATGGGTTGGGTTAATTGAAACGAAAGCTGCGGTGGGAAATTAAAAAACTCAAAAACCAAAATGGCCGACGAAAACCCTTTTTTTCCCATCCGGCGTTCTTTTGTTTGGATTCAAGACCGAACAGCGGAAGAAGTTTTTAAAAAATATAGAAAAAATTCCTTTCATTTCCGGTGTGAATTCCTCGTCTTCGATTCGCATTAACCTTATTTCGGGAAAACCGGGACTCAGCCGTGAAATCCAGCGAAGAAACGGTTTCCCTCCTCCTCCTCCTCAGTCCTGATGGAAAAACTTTTTCCTTCTCTCTCTCTCTTTCTATTTACAATTAAAATGGGAATTTTTTTCCCGCTGTTGTGGGAGACAGAGAGGGGGCAACAGGGGAGTCTTCATCCATCTACCCCCGGGCCCGCCCCAAAATCACATTTGCATTTAATCACTTTGACACACAAAAATATCCCTTTTTTTGTTTATTCATGGGTCTCTCTCTCTCTCTCTCTCCCGATAAAATGTCAAATCAAAATATTTGTTTTTTAATTTTTGCTTGAGAATTGGGAAAACTCCCGAGGGATAGGAAACCAGGAAGATGATGACAGTTGAAAACCCTTCTTCACCCTCCGTTCAAACCAAAAAGGGATTTTCAAATTCTTGGGACGGGAATTCATTAAATGAGACAGAAAATAGTTTTTTGTTTTCGGGTCAACTTGAATAGAAGCTGAGGAGGAGGAGGAGGAGGAGGAGGTAATGGGAGTACCGAAGAGGAGGATAGGAACCACTTTATTACTTCCCCGAAAACTTTGACTCGATTCGAAAGCCCCGAGTTTATTATTGGCCTGACCTTCTGTTGGGGAAACCGCTTTTCCAGGCTTTTGATTATCTATCCTCAGTTTCCGTTTTGTTTTTTGTTTTTTTGCCTACCCATCTCCCTCATCTTGTTCTCTTCTGTTGGTTCTGTTGGTTTTTATGGAATAATAATTGTTGGCTCGTGTAACTTTGGAGTGTTTTTGTTGGCTCGTGTCCATCGGATTCGATGACTTCTCTCCTCTTTCTTCGTTCCTTTTGCATGTTTGGCATTGGAGTTGGCTTTTCTTTTGAAATCTACGAGTTTGTGCTGACAAGGGTTGCTCTCTCTCTCTTTTTATTTTTCTACAGAAGAATTATAAGTTTTTGAGAATTGATGACGTCCGTTTTGGATGTCGGAAAACTACGGACCGGTACTGATTTGTTGGCAACTTCAACTTGCAGTTTGTTTTGGGTTTCATGCGGGCGATGTTTGATAAGTTATCCGCACCCAAAAAAGACAGAAAACGAAGAATCAGCAATATTCAGCGATAAAAACACATTTAATGAGTTTCTCCTGGGTTTTTGGCAGTACAACACACCGCACGATAGAGTGTAGCCAAATTCCAGGAGTATAATCTGGAATGAAACCCAGGTAGACCGTCCCATCCAAAATCCAGACACTGAACTAAACGACAGAGATTTAGAAAGGTCAAAGAGGACGTGTGGGAATGACCCATCAAACCCAATTTCTAATGGTTCCAGCTCTTTCCAGCATCTGGTGTTGCTGCCATTTTCGGATGACATCGCCATCGCCGGATTGTTAAATCGATTTCGGAAACTTTGGAAACCCCAAATCCTCAAAGTCGCTAGGAAATTTTCTTTCCTCCCAGTCAAGGTCTATCCAGAACCTAAAATTTTATCCCAGAAAAGTGATGACAGATCTGTACGGTGGCAAGCGGATGGTGAACAGGATTTTGTCTCAACCGTTAGTAGAAAAAGGTGGAGGAGTCATTTTCAGAATTAAAGTGGAAAAAGAAGAATTCAAGATGGCCGACTTACTCAAATTCGTTAGGACACATTTTCCGAAAACCAAGACAGGCTATCAAATTTCCCGGAAGGAGAGATTTTCTCTCTTTTCCCTGATTTTTCTCCCTTCAGAGCTGTGCGAGGAGGAAACCTTTCGGGAAGTTAATTTGTGAGAAAGCATAATTTTGCATCAGATTAAACCTTTCCATTCTGATGATCAAGTCTCCTTTCCTAATTCGATGATGTATTAAAGTCATTTTAAATAAGTTCATTTTTCACATGGCTAACTAACTTCCACATGAGCTCACCTACATCCTGTCCTAATTGTTTCTCGCATTAAGGGGATGCTGCGAGCAGGGATGTTATTACCTTAGCATTCGACCTCTTTTCATCCCTAAACTTCCTCCGACTCCCTTAATCCCTTTTCAAATCCTGACTGGGCGTCCAATGAAAACGATTTTGTGATCCAGTCGCCTGTAAACGCGCGTTCCAATTCTTTCAGTTTGCAATTTAACAGCATCTGGTGTTGCTGCCATTTTCGGACCGAATGACATCGCCAGCGCCGGGATTGTTAAATCGATTTCGGAAACTCTGGAAATCCCGAACCTTCAAAGTCACTGGGAAATCACTCGCGACAAGTTTTCTCTTCTCACAGTTAAGGTCTATCCAGAACCTAAAATTTTATCCCAGGTAAGTTTTCCCAGACGATTATAACTATTAGTATAACTAGTATAATAACCAGTGAGCAAATTGTGCAATATTTTTGAAATCATTCCTTCCCAAAACACTTACGAAATGAATAATTTTATGAGAGGTCTCTGACTTGGAAAATTTATTTCATATTACATACGCTATTTTGGCGTATATATATACATATTTTCAGTATATATACACATATATATACCTAAGGAGATGCATTTTCATTTACGTAATTGGAATGAAATGTCACTTCTTTCTAAATTTCAAAAATCGCATTAAGCTCCAAACAAGACAAAACCTATGATTAAATTAAATGGAAAGAAATAAGTGTGCATTACTTTTGAAATGGGTGAGTGGCGTAAGAGTGCGTAATTAATGAAATAAGCTCCTCATCCAGCCTTCGATTTCTTAACAACCTTTTTGCTGAAGGAAGCTGTCAATGAATTTTCCTTTAAGTTTGAATTTTTAATTGACCCTCCGAAAAAGTGTGCAATATTTATGAAACGAAGTCTGCATGAAAGTGTGCAGTATTTATGAAATGAAATCTGCATCGAAGTGTGCAGTATTTATGAAATGAAATCTGCAAGTAGTATTTATGAAATGAAATCTGCATCGAAGTGTGCAGTATTTATGAAATGAAATCTGCATCGAAGTGTGCAGTATTTATGAAATGACATCTGCATGAAAGTGTGCAGTATTTATGAAATGAAATCTGAGAAAGTGTGCAATATTTATGAAATCTGCATCCAAGTGTGTGTGTGCCTGTGTGCAATATTTATGAAAGGAAACCTCTAAGACATGAATCAATGCATTATAAGTGAAATTAGTAGGAGGATACTGATATTGAATTTATTAATAAATAAAAAAGACTATGTGTGCGTTATTTATGAAATAATTAGGAAGGCAGTGACGGGAAATTCACATTGTAGTATTGTAGTCGAGTTGTAAATTAGACAAAAAACAAAATTTTTGATGGGAAGCACTCTAGAGCTTGATAGACAGTATATTTAACATTTGCTGTATGTCTCTGTCAGTTTTTTAAGTATACAGCTGAAACAAATATTTCGATTATGTTTAATAAATTCAAAGCAATGTCTTTTAAACAAATACTAAAATTGATTTCCTGTTTCTCACAAGGGCCTCGCAGATTTGATCGAAGACATGGACTGGAAAAGCTTCACAATCCTCTACGACAACGAGGAAAGCTTAATCCGACTTCAGGGCGTTCTCAAGTTAAAAGGTCCCAGCGATCCTCCCGTAGCAGTTCGCCAACTCGATCCGGATGACGATCACCGAACACTTCTCAAGGAAATCCAAATGTCCGGCGAATCTCACATCGTCCTCCAGTGCAAACCGGAAAGAGTTCTCACGGTTCTAAGGCAAGCGAAAGAAGTCAAGATGATGGAAGACTATCAAAGTTACATAATCACGGATTTGGTAAGAATGAGTTTTCGTAAGATGACTGGGAGGCTGGAGATTTTTGGGGGGTTGGGGGTGAGGAAAAATTCTTTCTTCCTTCATTTTTCGTTTTTCTTCCTCTCTCCATGTCCGCCATTTGTTAAACTGTCACCAATCATCGCAGATCATAAATTTTAAAACATTCCTCTCACTCTCTCTCGCTCCTTACTCTCTCACCAACAGCGCCATCCGACTTTTTCCTTTCCTGTGAAGATGTTCAAGGAAATCCTTTCTTCTTTTGACTTTATTCAAATTTTGTTTCTTGAGGAAATTTGGAAGGAAGATTTGGGCGAAAATCCAAAGCTCCGTTCCGTTCCAATTCTCTCCTTTAGTCCAAAGTTACGTTCGGTTCGAACGCATTTTTTCAATTAAAACCCGAATCATGGTACCCACCCATACCCTCCTTCCTTCTCATCCTCTCTTCTCCGGACACCGAGTAAACATCTCGACTCTTTGATTTATGTCCATCACAGTCTCTCTCTCTTCCCCCGCCATCTCTCGTCCGAACGTAATCATTTTTTATCATGAATATATATGTCTCTGTTGGCGAGAAAACAAGATAAAAAGAAGATTTAAAAGAAAAATGAGTAGATGTAAAGAAAATAGATTGAATTCGAAAAGATTGAGCGAGGGAGAGGAAGAGTGTGGAAAAACAAGAAATCCATCAGACGTGTCAGCAAAAATATTAAAGAAAGAAAAGTTTAGCCGAAGAGAGATGCGTGAACGTTTATTTTTGTGGAAGAGGAGAAAGGTGTGGCGGGGAGAGAAGGACGGGTGGTGATAAATGGGCAACAAAAGCCAGGGAAAATGGAGAAACAAGTATGGTGACTGGTGTTTGATTTTCCACCGGCAGGACACCCACACGATAGACTTTGCAGAATTCAAATTCGGAAGGACGAACATCACATCCGTTCGATTGATCGATCCCAACGACATGGACGTTCAAAACGCCGTTCGCGACTGGGTGGAAGGTGAAAGACGAAACGGTCTCTACTTCGATATATCACCTCAAACTGTTAAGGTAGATTTGTTCTTCTTCTTCTTCTTCCAAACTTTGGCGGATGTGTTTTGAGCATTAAAATCATTTCCAGACGGAAACTGCTTTGTTATACGACGCCGTTCACTTATTCGCGAGAGCTGTTCACGTGATGGAAACCCCCAAGAAGAGAATGTCTGCGGCGCCTTTAAGATGCGACGGAGTTGAGACTTGGTCCAACGGATATTCCCTCGTGAATTACATGCGACTGGTGAGAAGGGAAACTCAAATCCCAGGAAGGAGGTCATCCGTCATTTAACCAAATTTTGACAGATGGGCCTCTTGCGGAAGTCGAAATCTATTCTCACTCCTCCAGAGTCCATTCCCCTGTATATCTTGTGTTAATCACCACCTCACAACCATTTCAGGTAGAAACCAAAGGTTTGACTGGTCCCATGAACTTCGACAAAGCCGACGGAAGAAGGAATTTCTTCAGGTTGGAAATCATCGAACTGACCAAAACCGGATTCAAGAAAATCGGAACGTGGGATCCCATCAACAAAGTCAACTACACGAGAACTCTCGGAGAAATTTACAGTCAGATTGTGGAAAAACTTGAGAATAAGACATTCATAGTGGTATCTCGTTTGGTGAGTACCTCAATCGACCCAAAAACACGAAAATTCTAGAAATGGTCACTAAAACGAAGGTTTGGTTCAACTTTCAGGGAGCTCCATTCCTCATGCTTAAAGAACCACAAGCTGGACTGACCGGAAACGACCGTTTTGAAGGCTACTCTATAAACCTCATCGACGAAATCGCCAAAGAACTGAATTTTAAATATGAATTCACCTTAACTCCCGACGGGAAGTATGGATCCTACAACAAGGTGACCAAGAAATGGGATGGACTAGTCAAACAGCTACTCGACAGGGTAACATATCGTCTAATCTCAACAGACCCAATGACTAAGATCATCACAACTAAAATTCAACCTTCTATTTCAGAAAGCTGATTTAGCAATCTGCGATCTGACTATAACCTACGAGCGAGAATCTGCTGTTGACTTCACCATGCCATTCATGACCTTAGGTGAGTAGCTCACAACTAATTTCACCAACATCTCACCAACACCATTTTAAATTATTTATCTATCTACTTACCACTTCTTCTAATATTCTTCTGCTAGTGCATCAAAATCTACAGCAGATTTTGGTTGAAGCTAAAAACAAAAGACACAACTGCTAACACTTAGATCTCCTTTCAGGTATCAGTATCCTGTACAGCAAACCAATAAAACAACCACCAAACTTATTTTCATTTCTTTCACCATTTTCACTGGATGTTTGGATGTATATGGCAACTGCCTACCTAGGAGTTTCACTGTTTCTATTTATACTAGCCAGGTCGGTAGCTTTTATCTATCTAAACCCAAAAATTTTTTTTATCTCACTATTGAAACCACAGTAAAAAGGAAAACTTGAAGAAAATAATAATAAAAAAAAATGAAAGCAAACAAGAAGCCATTTATCACAACCCTTCTAAGTTTATACCTTTAACGAGTGATTTTTTGCTCAATTGAAGATTAACTATCCATTGTGAAAAATATAGATAAATAACGTTGCCAAAAGATAAACTGCTTTAGCAGATGAAGATAAATAATTTCTGTGAAGCAGTTCTTAAAGCTCCGCCATCTAGGTTTCAAAAAGTGAATTAAAAGTGATTTTGTTTACAATTACGACCACTAGATGTCGCTAATGTATTTAGTTAATGGCGTTTTTGTTTGAAAAAAATTTTTGTCATCTTTTCGAATTGAAATTTTATCTGAGGTTCCCTTCGAACCTCTTTTTAATAAATGAAATTAAGGTATTCTTGCAGATAAATACTTTAAAATTCTTCTAGGGAAAACAACCGAATTATGTTTCTTACCTAAAATGAATCAAAATAAGTTCGGGATGACGTAACGTCCATTTTGTGTTCTTGTTTCTTGGGTTAATTCTCAGCTACAAACCTGAAAGAGAAAAGGTTTAGGATTAGGCTTTAGACTAAACGAGAGATTAGTATTACACCTAATAAAAATCTCGTGTTGTTTGTCGTTGAAACAATCGACAATTTCTGGGAGAAAATCTAAAATGATTTATTTTGGCTTTCAGAAACCAAATCAAGCAGAGAATGATTGATTGACTTGTTTTTTATTTTTTATTTTTAGATAGAAAGCTCTGACTTGTAGACTTGTCTTATGTATTGAAAAATTACTGTTTAGTTTCAGCAAAAAAAAATCCAATCAAACAGCGGTATCCAAAGATTTTTGGTAGAACAAAAATTACGAATGAAAATGGATGAGAATGATTCCATCTTTGGATATCTCTGAAGTCGTTATATCTATTTGTAGCAAAACTAATTAGTAGTTGATGACTATTTTCGTCTATTTAGTAACTCTTTAACAGCTTTAGTAATAGTCATTCATGTCTATCGTTCATTTTTTTTTCTCGTTTACTAATTTACATAAATGAAAACAAACAAAATGCAGGATGACACCTTTCGAGTGGGAAAATCCTCATCCGTGCAACGACAACTGCGACGAACTAGAGAGCAAGTTCAACCTCGTCAACTGCCTTTGGTTCTCCCTAGGAAGTCTCATGGGTCAAGGCTGCGACATCCTTCCAAAGTAAGAGAGGTGAAACCCCCTCGCACACAATCCTTAATCCGCCCCAACAAGGCAAAACATAGGTTTAATAGTTGTCATGTGCTACTAGGGATGCTCAGAGGTGAGATTTGGGAGGGAAAGGGGATGAAAGAAGGCTGTGGTTGAAGGTGGGGAAAGCGGTGATTTCAAAAACTCGATCGGAAGTCTCCTGTTTGTCCTTCAAGTCCAGTTCCTATGTTCTTCCGGTTTGTTTAGTCATTTCCGGTTCTTTCCTTTGTGTTTCCGTCTTTTGGTTTTTTGTTCCTGTTGTATCTGCTTTCATTTCCATTCCTCCGTTGGGTTAAAATCGACTTTATTGTAGAGTCCGAGATGGTCTACACCTCTAAGTGACCCTGTACTTAACAGCTTTTGTCACGATGTGTCGTCGTCAACCTGTTGTGTCCAGTTGTTGTTTGGGGGAAATTCCGTTGATCGTTTCTTAACTTTTCCGGGTTTGTACCTGTTCTGTATAAACTCTGCATGAACTTTGTCGTCGTTTTTGCATGGCTTACAACTAACTCATTCAACACCGTCCGGGAAATTTACAAAATGGCCCCCGTTCGACTGGTGTTCTTATTTTTCTTTGATGATTTTTAACGGAAGCAGGTCCTATTTCCAGGATGTCTCCGTTCGAATGGTCGATGCCTCGTACTTCTAAAACGGACGAATTGGAAACGATGGTCAATTTCAGCAATTCCGTTTGGCATAATTGCGGGTCTCTCATGCAGCAAGGCTCAGACATCGCACCTAAGTAAGGATCTAGCAGAACAGGCTTCTCTTTTGCTTCTAACTTCGTTCGTTCGCTCAACTTCCGACTTTTGTGGTTTGTATGACAAGCTTATCGTCTGCTTTGTCTTCTGTCACGCGCCTGTATCTTTCTGTTTTGATTGGTGGTAGTAGTAGTTGTAGGTGATAGTGTTCGTCTATTTGTTTGTCCTTTGTCTCTCACTTTACAGATGA
This sequence comes from Columbicola columbae, assembly GCA_016920875.1. Classification (NCBI taxonomy): domain Eukaryota; kingdom Metazoa; phylum Arthropoda; class Insecta; order Psocodea; family Philopteridae; genus Columbicola; species Columbicola columbae. The sequence goes on from JADMLL010000010.1 coordinate 5,694,082, forward strand.
ATCTTTAGAAGGCGACAACCTTTCCACTCTCTGTTCTTGTGCTGTTTTTCTGATTGAACCTGGAAACCATTTCTACTTACACTGATGAGGATGCAGCCTTCTACACACACTTACACATACATGTTGTCTTTGTGTCGCCGTTCTGCAGATCTTTACTTTGTGTTGCGTATTTGTCGGTTCCGTTAGCTTTTGTCTGGTGAACGTCCCACGATTTATAAAAACCGTTTTCGGAATTTCACCCCGGGGCCACATTCTTATATATCCGGTCTTGGTCGAAGACTACACCGACTTAACAATTGGTCAAATCAATCGGATACACGAACTCGCTCCCTCCGGCCATCTTCATATATCATGTTCGGCTCTGCCGGAAGCTCATATTTACAGAAACGGAAACTAGGCAGGAGGGAAGGGGGTAGTAGAGAGGAAATCGAACTCGACTTCGAACCTTAATTTATGTCTTTTTACGCGGAAAAATCCGTCAAATTGATCTTTTTATGGCGTTCGCGCCTTGAATGGCGAATTTAATCGGTTTTTATTCCGAGTCGTAATTTATAACGGCAATAAAGCCGGGTCCCGAAAAAATGCAGACGAGTCGGCGCCTTTTGTGAAACGTACGGAGATGAAGAGAGAGAGAGAAGAAAAATCTATGCAAATAGATGTACATAAGTTTTTATGTATTCCGCTTATGTCTTTTATGCTAATTTTCTTATTGCACATTCCAATTCTTATTGTTTTGTTCCGGAGAATTTCCGGTCTGCTCTAGGAAGCCATTTTCATCCAGGTACGTTCGTAAAGGAATCCCCGGGGATGATTTCTCCCATCATATTAAATTGATTTCTTTACGAACGTACTCACACGCGCTTCACGATTTAACTCGTAGTCAAATAATTTGTGTTCCTCCTCCTCCTTTTTTTTTTTTTGATTGGTTGGTTTACTAAACAAAGAAATTTCTCAGGGCAGTTTCAACCCGCATTGTAGCCGGAATGTGGTGGTTTTTCACCCTGATTATGATATCCTCGTACACGGCTAACTTGGCAGCGTTCTTGACGATTGATCGAATGGAAATCGAAATCGAAAATGTCGAGGATTTGGCCAAACAGACCAAGATAAAGTATGGGGCCGTTGCGGATGCTTCGACGGTCCAATTCTTTAAGGTTCGTTCTGTTTTTCCATTTGCTTTTTCACTGTTCGAAAGTCAAGATGCCTGGAAGATCGACAAGAGCCAAACCGGAAGTGGTAGCATGTTTTGATTTTTATTTTTACTTTCTCGTTAACGAGATTGGTTTGAACTAACTCGGATTTTTGGTTTTTCAGTTTTTTTATGTTGGTACTAGATTGTTTTGGAAGATGGGACTGAAAAACCAAGAAAATATTTGAAACTGTTGGTTTTTGTTTTGGTTTTGTTATAACACGAGACTCACTACCCCAAACTGACATCGCACACCGGATACGGAAATCCGTTCCGTTGACGACTTGCATCTGAGAATTGGAGGAAAACTGTTGTATCATTAAGAACAATAACACTAACACCTTTCGCAGGGCAGTTTCGACGAGGATCGTGGCCGGTATGTGGTGGTTTTTCACCCTGATTATGATATCTTCGTACACCGCCAATCTGGCTGCTTTCCTAACAGTGGAAAGAATGGACGTGGCCATCACGAGTGCCGAAGACCTCGCCAAGCAGACTAAAATTAAATACGGGGCTGTACTCGGCGGTTCGACCGCTGCTTTCTTTAAGGTATTCTTTAATACCTGATCCGAGAATGAGTTTTGTCTGCCTTTTCTTTTGTTTAAGTAGGCTAGGCTAGGTCTAACCCTTTGAAGGGATTTGGTTTGGTTTTGATTGGGATGCGAGATGAGGTTTTGATAACAGTTTGTGCACGAGTGCTACCACAAGTCAGGCTTAACTTATATAGCGCTCAGGAGAGGATTTAAGAAAATGTCGCATGGTTGAGAGAGTATTGTTGACAGGACCGTGTTTAGATTTGAATGTGTAGATGAGAATATAAAGCAGTGGCTTTGCTTAAAAGTAGTTTCTTACTCATCACGTTTGTTAGATTCTGTTTTACTTCTACTTCTTCTTGCACTCGTTCTACTTATCTTGCACTTCTTATACTCGTCTATTTCTTCTTCTTCCTTGTTCTTTTACTTCCTTCCCCTCCAAATTTTTTCTTCTTCTTTATAACTTTACCACTCTTCAACCTTTGACTAACTTTTCTTTCCTCTCTCAATCCTTCTCGTAACTGAATTCATGCTGAATGAGTAGTATTATGTTTAGCAGACCTATGTACTCCATTTAGGACCATCTGTCTTAAACAGAAATTGTAGTTCATTGTAGTAGATTATTGAAAAGTAGATTCATACCAAAATGCATGGATTTGGAACTGTATCCGAGGTTTTGTGACGGTAGTCAGCTGTAGTTTATCTTCGTTTTGAAATTTATATTTTTAGGTCATCCGGACAAAATTTGGAAGAACACGAGGAACATCACCCACAAAACGGTACGTTACTATTCGAGTTGTAGTTTTTCACGTGTTGTAATCGCTTCTTACTCATTTTCCAGAACTCAAATTTCTCAACATATCAAAGAATGTGGGCGGCTATGGAGTCTGCAAGACCCAGTGTTTTCACAACATCCAACGCTGAGGGTGTTGAAAGAGTCCTCAAGGGTAAGAGAAGTTATGCTTTCCTCATGGAATCAACATCTCTTGAGTATCAGGTAGAACGGAATTGTGAACTCCAGCAAATCGGAGATCTTTTAGACTCGAAAGGTTATGGAATCGCGATGCCGGTCAGTAAGTTCCATTTTGAGTGTTCCTCTATAAAAATTGATTATAGCGCGGTCATAGTCATGTTGTTTCGTTTTTCTAAACCAAATCTCGAAATTATAGATTCGCCTTATAGAACAGCGATAAGCGGGGCCGTGTTGAAAATGCAAGAAGATGGAAGATTGCACATGATGAAGGAAAAATGGTGGAAAGAGATGCACGGAGGAGGATCTTGTAAGGTATGGAAGACCCGAAATTACTTTCCGGTTAACCCCAACCCTCAAGCAAGCTTATGACACTCATTTCCTGTTGAAGGATGATCACGCTCAAGCTGCTGCTTCCCAAGCTGAGCTCGGTTTAGCTAACGTCGGTGGTGTTTTCGTCGTTTTGGTCCTCGGATGCGTCGCTGGATTCTGTATGGCTGTTTTAGAATTCGTTTGGAACATTCGTAAAATAGCAGTAGAGGAAGAAGTAAGTGTGACAGAGGTTGAGATGTGGTTCTGGTAACTTGGGCTCGTTTTTTGGGCGTAACAGACCTGTTGTTACTTTTATGGGTTCTGTTGGGTTACTTTTATGGGTTCTGTTGGGTTACTTTTATGGGCTGTGTTGGGTTACTTTTATGGGTTGTGTTGGGTTTCCCATCTTTTCACCTCGGACGCTGTCGGAATATTTGGGTTCTGCCATTCCCATCTGGGTTCTTAATACTTCTACGACTTGCTTCCTACCTTTCCAACATTTCTGGCCTTACCATATTCTCAAATCCGACTTTAAGACTGTTAACTGCGAAGGAGGTTGTACAACACCAACACCAATCCCATATCTAGGAAACTAAGACCAAACTGCCACCTCTTCAGCCATCCAATTTTCGTCTTTTCGCCCAATCTCACTCTCCTTACAAAACAAAGGAACCTCGATTCACCGGAAAATAATTTTTCCTTTCAGATCTCACCCAAAGAAGCTCTAATAATGGAACTGAAATTCGCTTTGTCATGCACGGGAAGCAAAAAACCGGTCAGAAGAAAGAAACAAAGCACGAAAAGCTCTCAAAGCGTATCATCCAGTTTACAGTTGAATCATTTCGATTGAAAACAAAATCCGAAGGAAACGACGACAAATCTCCCGCGAAAGTGTTTATCTACTTCCGGTTACTACCTTAATATAATTTATTTTTGTACCACTCTCCTCTTTTCTAAGCTCATTCTCTCATCCGAAAACCATAACACCTTCAACTGGGAACGAAACGAGTTCAGTAGGCAACTCGAGGGGAGAATAGAAATCCTTCAGGTATGAACCTAAAAAAAAAAAAAGGGAAACGAAACCGAGGGACCAGCTACCGTGAGCAGAACATTACAATATCGTCGGCACGATCAAAGGGAATTATCTGAGTGACATGGTCTTCCTCGTGCTCCATTCTAAATAACCTAACTTGGTTATGTCTAAATATGGACGTCGACTTCTTTTAATAATAATTTGTCAAGATATGAAACCGCTGACTGATTGGCTGCCTTGGATGTGCATAGATTCGAAAACCACACCTGACTTGGAAGAGAAGGTAACGTTTTTTTATAAACCTTTGTATTGGTTATTGAGATAAGAAAAGCGGAGAAAAATGAAAATTGATGTCATTGTTACCTTTCGGAATTCCGATTTGAAAAAAAAAAATGAATAGTAGATCAGTCTTCCTTTTCTTCATCTTCTCCTTCTATCTATATCTTGATTATATATCGATTAAAATGACACATGTGAATTTATGAATGTTGTCGAGATCCGACGTTATTTTCTTTTCTTCATCCTTTTGTGAATGTGTCGGTGATTTCCCTCGAGAGATCATCTCCTTCTACCCATCATCCGCTTTGTCTTTTAGATTTTTTAATCGTTTTGGTAGATCACTTCAAACCGAACTTGATTTTGAATCAAACAGCCTCCGGTCTTCCGGTTTTGAATCTCAACGAGTATATGAGAGACTGGTAGCTGTCCTCCGGTTTCCTCGTGAGTGAAGGTCTCCCAAGTCGGGGGTTCAAATACTCCTCCTGTATCCTGTTATACCCAAAACAAAACCTCAGTTATAACCAAATTTACGACATCCTTAACTGTTACACTGCTCATCCTTTCTAATAAGCAAGGCGGTGGAGGAAAAGTCGATTACTCGGTTTGAACAAGAAACCAAACCAAAGCCAAAACCTACTTGAAGAGATAACATCGGGGTCTGATACGGGTCCTGATTATATATTTTGATGAATGAATACCAAACCTATCAGCAGTCATCGATAAATTTGAGGTTCTTTCATAAATAATGCACACTTTCCCCAAGAAATGATTTCGGAGATTTAGAAATGATTCATTTCATAAGTGATGCACACTTTTGAGGGAATTCGTGTTAGTTATGAATATATTTAGTATTTATGGGTGATGATATACTTTTTACGATGACCTCATTTCATAAATAATGCACACAATTCCAATCCTTCGAAAGTGATGAGCGTTCCTAAACAACGAAATCATTTCGCGTAAATTCACACTTTCCAGATGATTTAGATTTGTAATTGATGCACATTCAAACGAGAAATAGTTTTTTCATAAATAATGCACAATTTGACGAAGGGTTCATTTCATAAATAATGCACACTTTGAAGAATTCTTCCAGAGCAATGCCCGCTTCTCTTCAAGTGAAACTTACTTTATAACTAACTCACCGGATGGTTACTAAAAATCCATTTCATAAGTAGTGCA